>DWMY01000525.1:0-23544 GCA_018249775.1 Heliconius hecalesia formosus | reverse complement strand
TTGTTTTGGTTTACCATATGTAAAACAGTTAAGTCTTCAGTATACGTAACTTACGAATATATTTATATGTATTTCTATGAAATTATAAGTAATTTATTAAAATCTTAAAGTAACAAAAAAAATCTCAAGTAAAAAGTGGGACTATGCCAGTACCGAGCGGGACATTTAATTTTTGGGCTAAAATCGGGACGTCCCGCCAAAATCGGGATATGTGGCAACGCTGGTAATATGGTACTCTGTAGATAGAGAAATTGCAAGCACTACCTAGGCTTGCAGCTATCGATTGGGATGTGGGGTTCCCTAAGGTTTTAAGCAATGCAGCTGCAACATGAAAACATACTGGGGACTGCTTAAACTAACCTAAGAAAAGTCTTGGTGAGCGCTAACGCTACATAAGCGCAGGAGAGAAACGGTCTAACGCAATATCTGTAAAGTGTCAGCTTTTTTCTAAGTAACATTTAAAGTATGTGTAAAAAAGTGTGTGCAAGTAAAGTCTACTGAGAATGAAGAGAACATTTCAAAAAGCTCTCCTGACGTGTGAATCTACCATTTCGTGTTTAACATGAGATAAAAGAATGTCATTGTTCTTCTCAGGATTAATATAGATCCTCCATAAATGATACTATACATCAAGTGCTTGAGCCGCCTCCTGGCGTCGTTTGGGTCTAAACTGATAAAAGCGATAGTTTACAGAGCGATGTTCGCCGCAAACAGCCAAACGGACATCCATTGTCATACCTACCTTATACTAAACGAGGCTTGCCCCTGGCGTACAGCGAGCATGAGATAAGGAGAGGGTGGAACCCTGGCCTCCGTGGACGAGGCAAAGTTCGAGTCCCGATACGCCCAAATTTTTATAAGTTTTATATACTTACAGTTTTTCATTTTACACTTCCACATTATTCTTATTGATGCATTTTTTCACAATGTATAAAAATAAAACCATTGTAACGTCGTTGCAGATTTCTAGATATGCTATATATTATAATAAACATTTTTGATCGCCCTCCTCGTGCCCATCAAAAATAACCATGTAACTTCTTATTTTGAATAAAATAATTTTAACTTTGACGAAAACTTACAAATATAACATATAGTAATAATAATATTATGGAAATATAATGTTTTTAAATTATAATTGTATGCCTTTTTGATTTCATCTTAGATAAGCTTAATATATTTTATATACAACCATATATCTTAATTACCATACGTATTTAATTTAAAGATATTTTTTATATTATTTTGGTTTTAGCATTATTGTTAGTATTGTACTTTATGCTAGTTTATAATTCAAAATTTAGAGGTATGTTGACTTCAATAAACTTTCACCATCAGCTCAAGAATATATTAAAATAATATAGTAGTTATTTCGATTTCCTTCTACAGAGATAAATTCCCCAGTCATCGCTTTCATAATAAGTCACCTGAATGAAGTCAGGTGAACATCATAGTAGAATATGTATCAGAACCGTGGTACAGCGTCTGCTTGTAAACAATTGTAGGTTCAATTTCTCGCTTTGATAACAAAACAAAGAGTAACATTGAGTTTTGCTACTTAACACGTAATGGTGGAAAGTGGGGAACGAAGTGTCTTAGTACTAGGTTCCGGTATCCTATACATATGTTACATATGGATACAGCGTCAAGATAAAAAAAGCTTATATTGAAAATAGCAATTGTTGAGTTTGCTGCTGGTTTCACTCTGCATAAGTGCTGCTGAGCAGGTGGTACCTTTATCGATCGTTCGACGATATAAAAGCGCTTTCAAAGTTTGAGCAAGAATGAACAAGGGTTTCAATTTTATTATTTTAAAATATTTAAAAGTTATATTTTTTAGATTTTGTTTCATTTCATTTAACAGACTTCTGTAAAAGGAGGAGGTTATCAATTCGACTATTTTTTTTGCTTGTCACCTCAGAACTTTTAACTGGATGAACGGATTTTTATTATTGTTTTTGTATCTATATCTGAAAGCTGGTGCTTAACGTTGGTCTCATTTTTATTTGGTCCATTTCTGTCAACGTTATCAATGAGAAAATCACATAAGTCTTAAATTTGCATTAAGTATGTGCGCGAAAAACGGCCAAATAACGATGATATTTTTTTTATTGGATAGGATACACTTCAAGGGTAATTGCATTAGTTTGATTAGGTTCTGATTATAGAATCAGGTCGAAGTTGGTTTGTTTAGATGAAAAAAAAATATTAATTTATTAAAATGTTATTTTATAATTTAATTTAATCCTCTCCTTTAATCTTTTATCCTTGCTTTATTTACTTGTTAAAATGTCAGCTAAGATTAATCAACGTTTGATTAATTAATAATACCATAAAAAATTAATTATAATTATGACGGACGGTAGTAAAAAATACACAATTCATGTCTGATATTATAAATTCATCGTAACAATGATGCGATTTACAATGATGCGATGACATTATAATTTTTTTACAACATGAATATGACATTTTTGACGAAGTGGGAATCAAATCCGAATCTGTTGCCAAAAAAAGTCCTCTCCTTAATGTGAACAAATAAAACTTTAATAATAATCCCGCAGCTGCATAATATAGCAAGAGAGAATCTAGTGTAAAGATACTATATACTCTGCGTTTTGTTCAAATTTGAGATATTGGTTATTGGGTATTAAACGTATTCAACGCCACGCTATGTCTCAACAGAGCCTTGTAAATCCATTCCCTGGAGTGGGAATCGAACTCACAATCATCGTTTTTAAACTGTGACACTGTCCCCAAAGCGTCACGATGGGCTGAAAATGTTTTATTTCTATGTTCTAAGTCTAAGTCCTTCGGGTATACATATCCTGATAGTATTTATAAAATAATTAGCTTTCCTTGATGTTTTAGTCATAAGAAATCCCAATGGAACAATAGGCCACACAGTATATAGGAAACCCACGCACACCAATAGATACCTCAATGGTGAATAGAGAGCCCACCACCTCTGCGACGATGAACACCTAGGGGACGAGCTTCGCCAGGTGAAGAATGCCCTTCATCAGAACAAGCTGCCAGTTCCCTGCCAGCGTTGTTAGAAGACCAACAAGCCACCTACAGTAGAGAGACAGCCGGCACTTCCACCATATGTAAAGGTGGTTACACACAGGATTGGCAACATCTTAAGAAGAGCTTCCATAAAAACCATATGCAAGCCTAACAAAAAAGTGAGCCAATTCTGGAGACTAGTGAAAAGTAATATTCCTTTACAGAGTGCAGGTGTATACAAACTAGACTGTGACTGTGGCTTATCATACATCGGTCAAACAAAGAGAAGCATTGATGTTAAGGTGAAGGAACACAACACCGATATCAAGAATGGGCATGTATCGAAGTCAGCTGTGTGTGAGCCTACTGTGGATAAACCCAGCCATTACATTAGGTTTGATAAACCCCAAAGCCTCGCTAAGGAAAACAAATATATTCCTAGAAAGATCCGCGAGGCTATTGAAATACAAAAACATTCTAATTTCAATAAAGAGGATTGCTGAAAACTTTCTACCACCTGAGACCCACTCATAAAATCAATGAAGTCTCAAACCCACCATACCAGAGGGCAACATACTATTAGCTCATTCTGTAGAAATCCAGGGCTTTATTCTTACTGCTCTTTAAGCAGATATTTAATATTTACCTTCCAAGTGTACCTTCCAAGTGTACCTTCCAAGTGCTACACAACTGTGGCTTGCTGGCACTTCTGTTAACCTGCGACAGTATCTCTATCTAGTGTACCGTGTATTCTTACCACGTACGCGCGAACTATAGGATGATTTTCCTGCTGAAAGGCTTACTGAGCACTATGATTCGGGGGCGGATGTATAGACAGTTTCATCCTTATGGCCGACAACGCATCTGCGATCCCCTTAGGTCGTCGTCGATGTACATAGGTAAAAGTTTGACTTACCGTGAGGTGTCGGCATGTTTGGCCTTTTTTCAATAATAAAATAAGACTGCTCATTTGCTTTGATTGATTTTCTATACAAAAAAACTAACGCCTTGCTTTGACTTTAAGTTTAAGGATAAGCAAAAAATAAAACAGAATCGAAAACGTTCATCTTTACAATTGAATACTATGCAAACACCAAGATCGCGAATTAATTAAAGATAAAAAAAATATTTAAATTGATTTCAAAAGATGTAATAATTTTTTTTTTTTTTTTTAATATATATTTATTTCTTTATGAAATGCAAATTATATTTTTATAACATATTTAAATGTTTATCAGATTTATGTTAAATTAACTAAAAAAAAAAACAAACAAAAAACCAAGATTTTAAAATAATTTTATTTTAAATTAAAATAAACATATTTTAAAGTCTTGGGTTTTTTTTAATGTTGTAATCTCTATATATAATAAGACAGTAAAAATATTTTGTCTGTACATTTAGTAATTTTGACTGAATAAAAAGCAAAAATTTTTTTTTAATTTCTTGTCTGTCTGTCTGTCGATATGTATGGTCACATTTTTCTCTGAAAGTATTGAACCGATTTACTTAAAAAATTCACGAATAGCTTTGTTTTAACACAACTTAACAATTAAATTACATAATTAAGTTTATTTCATCAAAATCAGTTCATTAAAAAAAAAGTTATCGTCATTTGAATGAACTCAAGGCATTAGTTTGCCTGCGAATGTTATATAGCAATCGCGCTAGTAAATTCCTGGTTCCTGGTTAAAGAATGACATTCGAAACGTCTTGGTTATATGACTATTGATAAAAATATATATTTTTGAAGCACTATTATACAATATTTTATACAATAAAGTAAACAAACTTGAATTGTTAGTGGAGATTACCTTCATAAATCATAACAGTTAAGTTTAAGTCGTAATTAATTCAATACAGAGATAAAGAACGATTTGATCTTCAAAGAAATATCAAGTATATATAGATATTTTGGTTCGTTCGTTGGTTTGAAATAAATCTATATAAAAATGCCTAAAAACATCCTTTCTACGTGTACTCTGTAATAACTACATATTTACCAATTGTACATTTAGCTAATAATATATGTAACTAATTTAAAAACTGTACAGGAGTTCATATGCAAACATTACAATAATTTTACATTTTATTTTAAGGCTGTTTCTGAAACAGTACATTAAATTATTAACTGACTTTAGCACATTTCACAGAGTTTTGAAAAACATAACATAGGTAAAAAGTCTACGTGTACTCTGTAATAACTATAAAAATATATACCATATAATAAATAATTAGCTTTATGTATATTTTATGAATATCAAACATTAACATTGGTATTTTTAGTTCGAAACAATCAAAAATTCTTATAGAAATTATGATAATATCGTAAAAAATTATATTAGAATATTACAGATTAAAGTAATAAAAGAATTATATTAGAAGATTATAGTTGTCAATCAATTCTGCTTATTAAATCAATAATCATGTATTTTAAGCGGGCAAAGCCGTGGGCGGGCCGCTAGTATTTAATATTAGCATTTACTTACCTTAATTAACTTATAATGACAAAGAATTTCAGATGCATATAGCCTAATGTAATTAATGTTCCTATTGTTTTATAAAAAATCAGGTCAAGCGCGAGCCAGGCTCGCCCACTGAGGGTTCCGTACAAAAATTGGAGGTCTCGAGCTTTTTCTGAAATTGAGGCTTAGCCAGAGCCATTTTCATTTAGCGGCTTCAATATCAAATTTTACCTCCTTTTAAGACTATTATTTTTTACGATTTAAACAAAAATGTAAAGTTTCAGATTTTTTTCTAAACTAGTATCTGTATATGTTAGGTGCCAAGTTGCATTATTCTAGGTTAACCAAATGTACCCAGTATAGTTTAAGTTTTTTTTGAACCTGAACTAGTACTACCTGTAGATGCTAGCTGCTAAATTTCATAATTCTAGGTCAAGCCAAAGTATACTGTGAAATTTATACCCTTTGTGTCGAAACACGCGTTTTTGCGATATAAACTGAGTATCTGAGTAGAGATTTGAGTATTTGGTTTCAATTTCAACTCAATATCTCCAAGCGTTCCTGAGATAAAGAGTCTTGACATACAGACTGACAGACAAACAGACAGGCGGACAACAGAGTGACCTTATAAGATTTTGCCTTAAAAAGTACGGAACTCTAAAAATGTTCATTGATAAAGTAATAAATATTTTATGATTTTACAATTATTGTAAAATCATAAAATATTTATAATCGGCGGATATTATGTAATAATCACTGTCCGCGCTTATGAATTAATATAAGCTTTGTTTATTTTCATGATCAATTAAAATTAAGTATACTAATAAATAAAAATTCTTTGAACCAATGGAAGTCTATTTTGATGATATCACCTTGTGTGAGGAGTTTTTCTATTTTTTATTAGAGGCCGGTGTGCTGCTTCGTTCGTTTGAACTGTATAATTATATATTTAATCATCTACGACTGACGTGGTAATCTAATAGACTCCGATTTAATAGAAATCCTATTCTAATCCATACCTATATTATAAATTCGAAAGTAACTCTGTCTGTCTGTCTGTCTGTCTTTTACGCAATCAGGGCCAAACCGCTAATTCAATTGTGATAAAATACTCATATACAGATACTTGAGCGTCTTCGGATGAACATAGGTTACTTTTTTTTCTCATATTTGTAATATTGTCGATATATACTAATATATTAAAATACTTTTAATTTGACAGGCAATTTATTCTGCCATGTTAATAACAACCGACCGTTGCTAAGCAACGGTTTGCAAAGTATATTTGTTGTTATAAGAAATCGTCACCCAAAATGAGCTTGCTTAACGCAGACATGGCGTGCGCCGACTCAACCTTACATAAAAACAATGTTTTACAAAAATATTGTTCTTTAAATAATGTTTAAAAAAGTCCGCGATACACATACCATGTTTATCTCTGAAGGTTGAGCAAGAGTAACCATTTTAATTAATTTACTTTATATTTATCGGGTTTTTGTTGTATGTATTTTCTATAATTTGATATTGATCCTTATGAATATAATAGGGACTTTTAGCATTTCATCTAGATTGTAATTATAGTTTACTGTATAATATTCTAATAAATAATTAAGGAGATGTCACTGATTCGCCTAGCCTACGAGCGGCATAGTATGACCGACGCGAACGGACAGATGACTTTGACGGTTTTGTAAATTTTCATATATTTTCGAACTACTGCTAATTTTTATGTAATTATTTGCTGTTTATAATTAATTTATATTTTTCTTTAGTTCTTCGCTTATTCGAGTAGTAGATTAGTTAGATTTTCATTAATTTCTTGGTGTGGTGTAATTTGCGGCCCTGCGCGGCATCGGCAAGATATTATTTAAGTATTAAGGAAAGAATTGTTGGTTATATAATCTCGGTTGGATGGTTATCTATACCGTTGTTATACACTTAATAAATTGTACTTTTAGTTTTTTGAGATTTTATTTCATAGCGCTCTCAAAACTTATCAAATTTAATGTAGAAAGGACTTTAGTTATTTCATATAGTATCTATGTACGCGCGCAAGGAAAACGAGTAAAAAGAGTTTTCCCGAGTAGATCAGCAAAATCGATCACTGAAAGTCCAATAAAAATCAGTTCAGTTATTCTGGATATTAGCTCGGGGAAATAGAAAGACAGACAGAGACAAATAATATATATTTTTTTATTGTATTTGAGTATTATGTAAATAACCACATGCACTTGCAAAAACATAGCACAACACATTTAATTTTAATTCTTTTAAATATTTATTTCACTTTGATAATATTAATAATGTAGCTGGTTTTGTTTAGTTTTATTTTTTATTAATATTTTACTTATAATTTTTTTCATTTAAATTAGTTACATATTTTCAAAAACAATTTCCTAAATATATCTAATAAGCATTCGTATAGTTTAAGCGGGCGAAGCCGCGTCCGGGTCCGCTAGTAGAAATATAAAATTCGGCTTATTACAACTGATTTTCAAATTTAAGCACCATCGCTTTCAGTACCTTACTGTAATGAGCTTAGGCATCGGATATTACGTGACAGGTGGTGGCAGAGACCCCACGAGTGCACAGAGATAGAAAAGGGTAGTAGTCTACTAGACTACTACCCCAGTAAAAAAATGTTATTTTCATACTATATTTATTTTAGATAATGTGTGTTTTTGTATTGTTTCGGGTTATTTTAGTATTTGATTTTATTTGCATAACTTATATTTAAACTAATATTTAAAATAAAATACATTTCTATATTTGGTTGTACAGAATAGAAAAAACCTAATAAATACTTTTTCTTCTCAACATATTCGAATAATTGAAAATAATATAGGAAACTTCCTTATAATTGCAGACTATAATTATACGCTGTCGTGACGCAGAGACACAAGAGTGTGTCTGTAACGCGTCGGTTATGAGTTCAATCTCCACTCAAGGGAATGAATGATAATTTCTTAATACTTTCATTTCTTCGCTCTTTCACCAAGGCAGATCGAGATTGAGAAGGCCAGCGTTGAGTTCCGCCACTCAACCTGCAATGCCCCAAAAAATCGGTAGAAAGGGGAGAAAGGAGCGTCTTATGACTAGGTACCTGCTTATCCGGTTCTACTTATCCTGCTGTATGCGGGATACAACGTGAAGCTGAAAAATAAATCATACAGAAGATGGAGTCAATATGGTGAATTAGGAATATTCTATTTGTTGTTGCAGCCGTAAAACTAGTCGGTGGTTTCAAAAAATGCTGGATATGACAGGCTAAAGCTAGTTTTGTATTTTATAAAAGTTACCGTTCATTCATATTTCAGTTCATATTTCACTATACTGATGAAGTAATAGTAAATTTTCCAAATATTTAATAATAATAATAATAATAATAACACTTTATTGCACGTTTACAATTGGATTATACATTTGATATACAAGTAGATCAGATCAATGTGCAATGGCGGCCTTATCGCTAAGAGCGATCTCATACAGGCAACCAACAATACAGGATTAATGAAACAAGAACGCAGAGCGGTGCAAAAAGTATAACATATTTTTTTACGAGCTACACGCTCGTTAAATTGATATAAACATAAATATAAATAAAATTGATTTTCACTTTTTTTTAAGTCATTCATTAATGACTCCTGATCCTATTCTTTAACATTTTAAAGAATAGGATCATAGAATGATTTTTGTAAAGTCAATAAACACTGTTTAATTTTGAGGTGGGCAATTTTGGGGTGGGCACGGCCCACTCGTCCTCCCGCTCCCTTTCTATACCCATGCTTTTGCCATATTCTCAAATTGAATAGTTGGCGGACGGTGACTCGCCTTCCAGTAAATGGGCGTGGTCGGTTAAGGATATAGAAAGGTGGGCACCGGTTTCACCATAACGAGAAGCTTGTGAACGGGTTAACCTGCTATTACGCAGATTGAGCACTTTTACTCTTTGGAGCATATAGCTCTTGCGCTCTACTCTGCGAAATTGTATTTCTTAACTCTGTTAATAAATTCCGGAGAGAAATACAATTTCTCTCCCGAAGACTTGGTCCGTGGGGTCGCTACTCCCCAACAGCTCACCACGAGCTGCTTATTATTAATAAATATACACCGTTAAGTTTAGTGTGGTGTGGCACAAAGAGAATTGGCATTTCGTCTGACTGTAAACGCGACTACTGTGGGTTTTAAAGCTGGAAGGAAAGTGAGAAATGGATTGCGTTTATACTCGACCTACCTCTGATTACCCTATGTGCAGGATATAGCGTGAAACTACAAAAAATACCATCATGTCTCATTATAATTGATTAGGTATATTTCGAGCTCTTCTTGGAAATAATAGAAATCATTAAACTGTAAACATCAAATAATAATTATAGATACTGTTAGAAATCGGAAGCGGGTAACGTTTTTAAAAAACACGATAAAAACACATATCGTCTATATGATTCTAAACTATTTTGAAAGAGATACTATGTAATTGCAATAAGTGATATGTATCACCTACTAACAATACTTCACACTAGTTTCCTTCCAATAGGGGCCGTCACTTACAAGCGAGTGCCCCCCGATTGACCCAATTCCACTGCTTTTATAGTTATTTTCTACCTAAATCTACCCTCTTTTACACGAGTACGCTAACAATACAGTGATTCTATTTAAAAAAAACTCAAAGATAAGAGAAAAAGAAATTAATAGAAATAAAAAAAGGAAATAAAAGTTTGATAAACTTTGTTTCTTTTCTTTGTTCACATATAGTCTCAACCCCAAATGAATAGACTGTAGAAGAAATAATGAAATGCTGCCTCAACAAAAGTTGTTAAGCTAGATAGACATTTTTTTCCATTTACATTTTCCACAAAAAATCAAAAAAGGGGAACACGTGGTGAATAAACATAACAATGCAGTTAAATTATAAGAAAAAATAAATAAAATAAAATGTGTCCTCATCAAAAGTTGTGAAGTATGGTGGGCAAAGTCTACGCAAACAAACGAGTGCCGGAAGTCAACACCGTATGTTACTTTGCCTCGTTACCAGAGCAAGGAAATGAAAAAAATCTAATATTTTATTTCTTCAGGTGTCGTGCGCTTCTGCCCCTGCACCACGACTGGCCTCAATAAATATACAACAATCGCATTTAAAAAATATATCAAAATATTTAAAATTTTAATTTTGACTATCTATATAGTATGTAGTATAAAGTATAAAGATAATTTAATGTATCGCTGTCTAGTATTGCTTACTTACACTTAGTCAGTCTGGCGACTGGTTGGTTAGTATCCAAGTTATATACTAGATGTCGCGCATGAAATTTTTATAATATATTTGACCCGCTTGAAATAAACAATTATTTTTTTATAAATCTGAATTACTTTTTTTAGCACCACCTGTATTCCGCACACACATTTTAGGCAGAGGAAATCTAGTGTTAAGACACTCCGTTCCCCATTTTCCACCGAATTCCAGAATTCATTTTGTCTCCAAAGAGATCGCGTGTTGTGTGGCCGAACTTAACGCTGCACTTTAGCCTCGGCACAAGAGCGAAGAAAATGGAAATATTAAATATTTCATCTCCTTGAGTAGGAATCAAACCCTCAACTTGTCGCGTTCACAGGTCACACTTTGTGCCCTTGCACCACTACTGACCTCACTGAATTATTTTAGTGTTTTAATAAAATTATTATTTTAAAGGCGTATATTGGAAACTAAAGTATTCAATAAAACAATTATTTTATAGCAATTTAATACAAACAAAATACTTTATATTGATATAACTTTTTTAATTTATTAATCGATTTTAATTTCATTTTGTTTAAAGCACGGTCAAGCACTAATCGAATAGTGAATAAGTTAAATCGGTTAAGCTCTTTTAGAGATTGGCATGCAGAATCGCATACAAAACAGACAAAAAAAATTAAAAATCTTTGTTTTGGTCAGTAATTTACCAAAACAAAGTTAATATGTGTTCCCAATAACAGATTTTCTCATACATCTTCCATGTACAAACAGCGATCAGATACAATATTATTATATAACATATACATTACTGCGAAAACATTTTGTTCTCAATAATAAAAACAGATATGTAGAAACTCAAAGTACTTCTATATAAAAATACTGATTTAGAAAACGTATAAAAATTAAAAAAAAATTAATACGTTTTCTACATAAGTATTTTTCTTTCCTAAGTGTGGATTAACTTTAAAAATGTTTAAAATATTGAATAAATAGTACTCTCTCGCGCCAAACGATAATTCTTAGTAATTATCTTTGGGTAGCGGAAATTTGTAAAAATCTCCCTACAGAGATGCTAACAACATAAATAAGTTGTAACAAGCGTATATAAATTTCAACGTAGCTTGATAAGAACGTATGGCTTAGTGGTCAGAATGCCTGGTCGGTTTCCAGGAGGCGCGGGTTCGAGTCCCGCTACGTTCAATTTTTTATACGTTTTCTAAATAAGTGTTTTTCTTTCCTAAGTGTGGATTAACACTTTAAAAATGTTTAAAATTCTATATAGTTATATCAATTTTACACGCAACCTCGCCTGCATTGTCTTACAAGATATTGACTCTTATAAATTTACATCGCGCAATGGTATAATATAAAACAGCCTATAGCCCAATAAATAAATTATCTAACACAAAAATATTTTTTCAATTCGGACAAGTAGTTCCTGAGATTATTAATTCTTTGTCTGAAAGAAAAAAAAAAGATTAATAAGCTGTAGGCGCGCCTTTTGCATCTCATATAGTATTATAATAATTTTATGCTCTATACTTTTTAGTTCTCTTTTAATCAGTATTTTTAATTATAGTGTCCAATAAAATATATAAGCATAAACAATAAGTAAATATGATATTTTAAATATCTTTAATTCCTTGGCCTGGTAAAACAAATATGGCATTCAGTTCGGTCCCTGTATACGAGGCGTCGTCGCGCAGTGGTACATTGTGTGGACAGTAAGCGAGACAGTTGTGGGTTCAATTCTCATACGAGGTAATGAATCATTTGATATTTTCTGTCTTAAGACAAAATATGGCGCTACATCCCGCCATTTAACATAAAATGTCTTGAAAATTCGGCGGAAAGTGGGGGGCGGAGAGTGTTAGAACTAGATTCCCTACGTCGACACAGTTATAAGTAGGGTACGCCGTAAAGCTAAAAAAAAAATTATACGTAACATCTTTTTTCAAGCAAAAGAATGGAAAATAGAGCAGTCTTGCATTAGATTCCCTCAGGCATCTTACAAAATCTCGAAGACACGTTGATATAAGCATAAGCAAATATATTTTAAACAAAGAAGATCGGATGAATACCTAATTCAAATTGTAATGTTATATAATTTGTAACTCTAAATACAATGCCCATTTAAATATTTTGTATACATATGTTATTTACGGAACCAGGCTGCCTTTTCCTATACAACTAATATAATAGCTAATGTTATTTACGTTGTCATATGTTTTCTTTTGAACTTACATTTTAATTGAATACGTTCATTTAAATTATTGAATTAAAATGTACATCATAAAACAAACTATGACGAAGTGAATAGTGCATTGGTTTGATATGAATAATCGAATGTTAAATGCTAAAAAAACGAAATGTATTGAATTTGCTTTACCAAACGTTAAAAAACATAATTTTAGTCTAGAAATTAAAGGAGAAACCCTCAATGTCTCGGAATCAGCTATTTTCTTAGGTTTAACTATAGAATCCAAACTCCAGTGGAACACTCATCTGGAAGCACTTGCGGATACACTCAGCTCTGCCGCGTTCGCCATTAAAAAAGTAAGACAAATGACAGACGTTGAAACTGCCCGACTAGTCTATATGTTCATAGTATTTTATCTTATGGAATGTTGCTATGGGGCAGTGCTTCAGATATAAATTCAATATTTATTCTCCAAAAAAGAGCCGTGAGATATATTTATTATCTAAGAGCTCGAGATTCTCTACGAGATGTTTTTAAAGATGCAGGTATTACTACAGTTGCTTCACAATTTATATATTATAATATTCTGTTTGTCCGGCAAAATGTACAGTGTCATAGTAAAAATACATACGATAGGAACGAGAAATGGAGATAAACTTGTTATGCCACGTTTTTGCCTCCAAAAAGTTAATAAATCTTATATAGGTCTGAGTATACGTGTATATAATAAAATTCCGCTGTGTATTCTAAGTTTGCGACTACCACAATTTAAAGTAGCTTTAAAAAAAATACTAACAAGTAAAGCTTAATATACTGTTCAAGAATATTTAGAGGATAAACATGTATGAAATTAACATGTATGGAATTGTCTATTGAATGTGATGCAGGATAGCTGCCAGTTCATGTAATAAAACTATATATTATACCATTGCCTTTGAAAAGAGCAACTGTTGAGTTTCTTGCCGGCTATTCTCAGCAGAACTGCCTTCCGAACCGGTGGTAGCTTTTTTTTTGTTTATATGTTCATTCGACAATTCAAAAGTGCTTATAAGAGTTTATTTGAATAAAGAATATTTTGAATTTGAATTTATCCTTAGAGAAGAATTATAGACAAATGCATGACAGTAAATGAGTAAAATAACTCGTAATCATTATTTTACGGGCCAGTACACGGAGATCCTAGTGGTTGGATAGTAGACGGTTTTTATCGTACCTTAAAAGCCAAAAACGGAACTAACGGAACCTTATAGGATCATTTTGTTGTCAGTCTGTCACGACCAGTTATCTTGTGATCCCGTATCAAGATGAAATTAATATCAAATATTTAGGTCTACATACCCTTGGAGTGCGTAGCAGGGTAGGCAGATGGAAACTAGTGTTAAGACACTCAGCTCTCCTCTGTCCGCCGAATTCTGGAGGCATTGCATGGAGAGTGGCGGAATTCCACGCCACGTTTTACCTCGAAACCAGAGCGAAGAAATGAAAATATTAAATATTTTATTTCCTCGATTTGGAGTCGAACTCACAACATGTCGTGTTTACAGTCACACGCTTGTGCCCTTGCGCCACAACTCGCCTCTTTATTATATATTAAATATCATAATGTAACATAATTACGTAATAAAAATATGTTAATGGTTTAATTTAACTTCTTAGTTTCAGATTGTTTCAGGCTGTTCCTTATAGGCGAGTGGGCAGAGAGAATTAAGTCTCAAGACATTTTGTTCTCAACTTTCCACTCGAATTCAAGATATCATAAATAAGTGGACATATTTGAAGCAATAAAAACATCTAACTCTTCGAGTAGGAATCGAACTGACAGCCACCTGACCCATCACGTTTATACTTAACAGTCAATCTAGTCTACGTCTAAGTCTACTCCTCGATGGCCTCTATATAATTATATTATGCTTACAACTATAGTAGAGTTTAATCAAAATATTCGAGTACGTTTCAAAGACGTCACATCATTGGGCTAACATTCAATTTGCATTACAATGAGCCGATCAAAGGGTAATTAAAATAAACAGATCAATTCATTTAAATATATACATTTTAAATTGTAATAGCAACAGTTGGAGGTTAATGTTTTTTGTTTTTGCTTTTTATTTTGGGGTAAAGAAAAAAATATTAAAACGGAATCTGAAATAAAAGTATCGTTGTTGATGTAGTATGAGAATTGACAAAATATATAAAAACATACTTATTTAGAAAACGTATAAAAAATTGAACGTAGCGGGACTTGAACCCGCGCCTCCTCCTTTATTTCCTCCATGAGACATTATGGCTTAGTGGTCAGACGCCTGGTCGGATTCCAGGAGGTGCGAGTTTGAATCCCGCTTCGTTCAATTTTTATACTTATTTAGGAACCTAGTGTTAAGACACTCATACACACACGTTCCCCACTTTCTGCCGAATTCTGGAGACATTGCGTGTTGAGTGGCAGAACTCAACGCCGCGCTTTGCCTCGACACCAGAGCGAAGAAATGGAAATATAAATTTAAGTAAATATTTCATCTCCTCGAGTAAGAATCGAACCCACAACCAGTCGATTTTACAGTCACACTCTGTGCCCCTGCGCCACGACTGGCGTTATTAGAAAACTCTAAATAGAGTAATTTTTTTCCTAAGTTTGGAATTACACTTTAAAAATGTTTAAAAAATATATAAAAACACTTAAAAACTAAATTTTGTGGTCAGAATTATAATATAAGTAATTAATTAAATAGAATTTCATATTTTTATACAGGAAATGTCTACATTTAAAAAATAAAAGATTTAAATCTCTTATTTTTAACATGCTTTTCTTAGCTTAGTATGTTATGTATGCATTGTAAATTTTGAATGTGATTTTGACCGACTTTGACTTTTCAATAATTGAGGTCATCATGGCGCCAGAGGACGAACGTGCCACTCGGGGAATGAAATATTTAATATTTTCATTTCTCCGCTCTAGTAACGAGGCAAAGCGCGGTGTTGAATTCCGCTACTCAACATGCAATGCCTCGAAAATTCAGCGAAAATATCTTTGTTTTTTGTATCACTTTTTTGAACGGCTAACTTTCACTGCAAGTGATAGTGTAGGTTCAGATTATTATTAGATTTTTGGGTAATGTTAATATTTAAGGTAAACCTTTCTTGATTTTGCTATAAAATCGAGTTATTGAAAGTCTTTAAAGAATTCATTGAATTTGATTCGTTATTATTTCATGATATTATCTTCCCGATTTCATTTTTTTTATACAAACAGTAATATTTTAAAAAAACGTCTTATTCTATATTCCTCAGTGTTAAGGCACTATTTACCACTTTTCGCCAAATTTTCAAAATAATTTAATCAACCAAGTGCGAATCAAACTCACAACCGTCACGTTTACGGACAGACTCATATTTCTCTATTATGCATAAAATACCATTACACATTAAAATACCTTGATTAAAATACGATGAATGCGTGGAAAGCTAAGTAGTTTCTTCACTTTTAAATTTAATTTCAATTCTTTACTTAAATTTAAAACTGGTTTTATCATTTATTTTACGACTCACAGAAAAGTAAGAAATATTATGCTCAAGTTGGTTAATATTTTTATTTTAGAATAGTTATTTCGACAAGCACTTTACTGCACATCTCAACGCACTACAATAAAAAAGTTTATTTAAAGCCACTATTTCCGACACTACTACGTACCTACTAGTCATATATTTTTGTACACATGTAGCAATTCGGCAACGCGCCCGTCCTGAGGGAAATCACTAATAACGCTGGAACACTATGGTCTAAGCTTCACTTCTATAAAACAGGAATATTGTATAGGCCTTTTAGCTAGAAATTGAATTCTTTTTCTAGCATTTCTTCTTTTGTTTTGTTTCGTTTCGTTTGATTTACTTTTTTATTGCGAAGTAAGAAGAATACGTTAATTAAGTAAATTATAAAAATATTTAATATTTTAATTTCTTTGCGGCATTGAGTTCTGCTAATCAACTCGTAATAGCCCCAGAATTCACCGGAAAGTGGGGGTCGGAAGGATCTTAATGAGAACGGCATATCTTCACTGGGTACCCTCTACCTGCCCTGCTATATGTGAGATAGCGACAGCGTGAAGCTAAAAAAAATACAACCTTAATTTACTATGAAATGGATTTAAAACCAATGTACAGCGTCTGCGACTGACGTGGCATAATTTTTACTATTATACTGACGTGTAGTCGACGAGACATCTTTTTTAACAGCAAATATTTTTATAGAATTAACGAATTATGCGATTTTTTTTTATATTTATTAAATTGTCAGTCTATTCTTTAAGCTAAAATTATTTTAAGCAAAGGAAACAATGTGAATTTTCAAAATTAAGCAGTGTTTATTGACTTAACATAAATCACTCTATGAATCTCTTCTGTAAAATTAATAACAATCTTATGTTTCTTAAATAAAATAAATTTATTTATATTTAACATTAAACATTTGGAACTAAATTACTATTACTTTAAGTAGTCAAGGGAACATGAAAAACAATTACTGAATACAAAATTAGACAGTCTCAAAGTTTCATCTTTTTTTGACAATTATTAAAAGAAGCAGAAGGCTTCGAACAATTACAGAATTATTGCTATTAGGTATTTAGTCTTCTTTTAATTTTATTAGACAAATAGGACACAGTTATTAGTCATTTGTTAAAATACACCCACCTACTAGTCGTGGACAATAGTAGGAAAGTAATAATTAACTTCAATTAAATAATTAGCGAAGAAATGGAAATATAAATTTAAGTAAATATTATACAGTCACACCCTGTGCCACTGCGCCAGTCGTGGCGCAGTGGCACAGGGTGTGACTGTAAAATCGACTGGTTGTGGGTTCGATCCCCACTCGAGGAGATGAAATATTTACTTAAATTTATATTTCCATTTCTTCGCTCTGGTGTCGAGGCAAAAGCGCGGCGTTGAGTTCTGTCACTCAACACGCAATGCCTCCAAAATTCGGCAGAAAGTGGGGAACGGAGTGTCTTAACACTAGGTTCCCTCTGTCTACCCTGCTGTGTGCGGGATACAGCGTGAAGCTAATTTTAATTTAATTTTTTAATTAAATAATTAATAAAAAAATATAAATCTTCATCATGAGGCCAGTCGTGGCGCAGTGACACTAAGTGTGACTGTAAAATCGACTGGTTGTGGGTCCGATCCTCACTCGAGGAAATTAAATATTAATTTATTATATATTCCTTTGAGTTTTTTAGAATCTGAAACTCCAGGTTTATTTGTGAATTTTGTTGACAATTTGCTGAAGAGTCTTATGTGTAGCTTGTGTGCTTATGAAGAGTTTAAGAGCAAGCTCTCGAGCTCTTTTACATATTGCCTCCAGGTAATCATTTCATTCGTATTTTTTATCTCATTATACAGGATGGAAGTGTCAGCACCATTTTAAATGAAACCACAGTTTTAACTACTCTATAAAAGCCTATTACAATTAAAAAAAATAATTATCCCAAAACTGAAAAAGTGATTTTTTCAAACAAAATAAATAATAAAATTTATTGTTGTAATATAAAACGCTATCAAAGGGAAACCGCCGCAAGCACCTCATTCCGAAATGGAGTCGTAAGTATTGGCGGCAAAGTTCAAAGTTGATTAACCTTTAATAGTGTTTTTGTAGTAGTATGTTTTTACGTTATTTTATCTATGCGTAACTGCGTCACACAAAATGCGGGTATGGATAAACATCGTGAAATGAAAAAAAAATCCTACGTCTAAACTGTTGAGGTATCTTGATTAATTTCTTTAGGTATAGGTTTTAAAATATTTTACCCTATATGCTGTTCCCGTAAAAGGAGCGCTGACACTTCCACCTTGTATATAATAAAACTGTAAAAATATTTTGTCTGTACATTTAGTATTTGTGACTGAAATGGATAGAGCGACACTTAATAAGAATAATAGAAAGCAAAAATATATTTTTTAAATTTCTGTCTGTCTGTCTGTATGTATGATCACGCTTATCTCCGAAAGTACTGAACCGATTCACTTAAAACTTTCACAAATTGCTGTTTATTCAAAATCAATTTAATTTAAATAAAAAAAAAGAACTGTTAATGAACATGAACGAAATAGTATCGAAGTCACTGGAGGAAGGACACTTAAAAAACATGAGGAACCCATGGAGGGCATGTATGAAGAGTTTGATGACAGTGCCGAGGCGAAAGAGGTATGCAGGTACCGTTTAGCTAGATTAGATTAGATTAGATTAGGAAGTACACTGGGACCTCTCTTACAAAACTCATTATTGAAAGAGATAACTGCTTCATAATTTCATACACTTAGAATACAGGAGTACTATATGAAGAGTTCTACATGCTATACCTGTGGGACTTGAACGGTCACGTCGGTAAGGCTGGTAAGCGTATGATATATCGCAAAATGTCTTTGCGTGAGAGATCCTTCCAGGAGTTTCTGAACACTCAGCATCCATGCAGTCTTCATCACGACCCACGGCCTAATCTTGGACTTATTGTCTCTATAACCCTTGACGTAACTCGTTATTGCCTTCAACGCATGAAGAACGGAAAATGGACCTGACGACATTCTGATCGAAGCATGGAAATTGTTGGGCTCTCTAAGTGTGCTCATACTTACTAACTTTTTTAATCATATCTTGAACACTGGAAAGATGCCACATCAGTGGTGACTTAGTTTTATTACCCCTATTTACAAGAAAAGAGGCAGTGTTCAACATTCTGGTAGTTATAGGGACATTAAACTTATGAGATTGACCTCTGGCTCCGCCGAGAGTGTACTATCTCTTAGTCTCAATATGGATTTCAGCCAGTATCGGGCACTATGGACGCCATTTTTGCACTCAGAACTTTAATAGAGGCATACAGGGGGAAAAGGGGAGCTCTGCATGTGGCCTTTTTAGATCTGCAGAAGGCCTTTGACTGTGTGCCTCGTCAGTGTATCTGGTTGACGTTGCCATCCAAAGAGATCCCTGAGGCCTATATTGAGATTATCAGAGACATGCACTACGATTTCGCTTCTATGGTTAGGACAACTGTTGGCGACACTAAGCCCTTCTAGATTACAGTAGAGGTTCACTAGGGCTCCGCTCATAGCCTGTTCTCATTCAATGTAGTGCTCGATACTGTCTCTACTCACAAAACCAGCCACCATGGATGATGTATGCCGATGACATAGAATTCATTGACATGAGACCCGACTGATGCTGAAGCGTAAAGTCAACCTCTGGAAGGGTACGCTTGAGAATGGTGGTCTTAAACTAAATATGTCAAAGATACAGTAATACAATTCGCTTCTGTAATATTTGGTTACGTCTAAAAATTTTAATTTTACCACCGGTAATATCAGTAATCTTATACTTATTTAGAAAACGTATAAAAATTTGAACGCAGCGGGACTCGAACCCGCGCCTCCTGGAAACCGACCAGGAGGCGCGGCGCGGTTCCTGGTCGGTTTCCAGGAGGCGCGGGTTCGAGTCCCACTGCGTTCAAATTTTTATACGTTTTCTAAATAAGTATTTTTCTTTCCTAAGTGTGGAATAACACTTTAAAAATGTTTAAAAATATCAGTAATCTTTTTTTTGTGGAGGAAATGACCAAATTTTATGGTTTTAACGGAGGTCCCGGCTGCAGAGCCAAGAGTTTTCCTCGACACGTAAACTAAAAAAAGGCCCTTATCGGAATTAATACAGGTTTTGAGCTTTCAGATAGGAAGGGTCAATATTTTTTTAATATAAAGAATGTTTATAGAAGGTGTGTCCTCGCTTCGCCTTTTTTTTTAGAAGGACAAGATAAAATCAACACAAGCACTTACTAGAACAATCAATCTTAATAAAGATTTTTTTGCAGTTTTAATTTTTTTTATATTATTATAGTCAAAACAAGGTACAAAACAAGTTATATGAAAATTTAAAACGTCCATCTATCACAGTTATTGCGGACATGCAAATAGACAGATGGACAGACAGATAGAAACTTAATAACAGACCTCGTCCAGTTTTTGGTAGAAAATCTCAAATGTTACAAGATTTTTGTAACAAGAATCGTCTATTTTATTCTTATGCAAGATATAATATAATAAGTTTTTGTGTAAGTATTAAGTCACATTTCATAAATTTTGATGCATCACTAACCAAAGAAGTTTACATTCAAAAAGTAAATTAAGAGTAAAATTAAGCTGTAAACAAAAAAATATCAATGAAAAACATTGTTCACTAATAAATTTTATTAAAAAAAATTAAATCAGTTTGACGCTGTATCCTGCACGCAGCAGGGTAAGCAGAGGGAACCTAGTGTTAAGACACTACGTTTTCCACATTCCGCCAAATTCTAGAGGCATTGCGTGTTGCGCGTGCTGCGCCAGGATTGCCCGCAGTTGTATTAATTTACTAATTTGCATTACTTTAGTTTTCTAATATTAATATAGTTTTATTTCTATTTCCACTCGAGGAAATTAAATAAATAATAATATTTTCATTTCTTTCATTTCTTTCTGGTGTCGAGGCAATGTGCGGCTTTGAGTTCCGCTATTCATAACGCAATGTCTCCAGAATTCAGCAGAAAGTGGGGAACATAATATCTTAACACTAGCCTCTGCCTTCCCTGCTACATCCGGGATACAGAGAGAAGCTGAAAAAAAAAATATTTTAAAAACAATATGTTTACTTTTAATGAAAAGTAATATTTAGCCAATGTAATAAAACAGTTATTTTAGAGTGAAAGATGATGTTCGCTCTGGACTCTCTGGACTCAGATAAAATTAGGGCCGTGTTTGAGAAAGTGGAGCAAGATCGACATATTAGTAGCTATGACATTGCTGAAAAATAGGTGATTTACGGTAAGAATCGTGGTCGAACCATGGACAAGTCCCACAGGCTGTGGCAGGCCGTGGCAAAGCCCGGCCTGCCTCGGAATTAAGTGATGCTATGTGTATGGTGGGATTGGAAAGGCATCGTAAACTATGAGCTTTTGCCACCGGGTAAAACTATCGATTCTAACCTCTACTGTCAGCTACTGATGAGATTAGGAAATGCTATTGAGAAAAACCGGCCGGAGCTGGTGAATCGGAAGGTCGTGGTGTTCCACCACGACAACGCCAGACCGCACTCATTTATAGCAAGCGAAAATTGAGAGAGATTGGCTGGAATGTGTTGATGCATCCTCCGTATAGCTCTGACCTTGCTCCATCAGATTTCCACCTGTTTCGGTCATTGCAGAACTCTTTAGGAAACAAAAAGCTAACATCAAAAGAACAGTGTGAACAATACCTGTCAGATTTTTTTTTTTAAAAATCTCAAAATTTCTACAGGAATGGGATCATGGCACTAAGAATATAGAAAAATATATTTTTAAAGTTATAAATATCCTAGTAATGTAAATTATAAATTATATAGCTATTTAATTTAATATTTTACTTTATTGCATACCTCCGAAACAATTTAGTAAATCGTAAACAGTATGTTTTATTATATGCCGTAGATTTGCCTTTCTAACTAAAGTGTAGTATACATTAAAAAATATATATTAATTTTGTGAATATAGCGCCTGATAGTAAACACGGTAGTTGGCTTGTTTTGAGAACTAGTTTCTTCCTGATAACCCTGCTTTGCAAAAAAAAAACCTTTTATAATTTAAATATCAAAATGGCAATATTAGCTTTTTTTTATCTTCACGCTTTAAACCTAGCGGGGAAGCTATAGAGCACGGGGCGCCAAACGTTACGGTCTGTACGTAGATCTACGGCAAATAATATATAGATTATGTTATAATATAAGTTTTGTATGATTTTTTTCTATGAAATATCTATATATTTTTTTCCTTTATTCAAAAAACAAAACAAAAACGTGAATGAATATTATGATTGCATTTTCTTAGAAGCTTGATTTTTTTGTGCTCCAAGGGACCGTCGACCTAAATTTGGTACTGATAGATTTGAAGTCAGTGCTAGGCCCTAAACAAAATTTACACACTAATTATTCTAACTTCCAGAACATTTACCTCGCCTCCGTGAGCCCCAAGCTTAACTATACAAAGTATCTCCCGAATTCGACTGAACTGTAGCTATGTTATCTTTTATGAATTCAGAGCGCGTTACGAATTAATTAAGTAGACGAAATTACGTAAATTATCACCGGCGCGGCGTGGGGGAACGTGGGGTGAACTACTGCGATAAGATAGTACCTATAAAATTGTAATGTTGATAAAATATAGAATTTTTTGATTTTCAACTGTCGAGGCCGTCGTGGTGCAGTGGGACAGCGAGGTAATGTGTAGGCAATGTTTAAGGGTTACATCCTTACAAAGGTATTGATTATGTCTAAATTATTGTCATTTGTTCTTTCAGCATTGAGTTCTGCTACTCAACACGCAATGTCCCGAAAATTGGACGAAAAATGGGGAACGGAGTGCTTTGACAATAGGTGCCTCTTCCTAAAGGGCAGAAAAACAATGACAAATTTTATTTAATAGTGATGAAAAATATGGTCAATTGTATGGGTATTAGAAATTATAAAAATATTTTTGTTGAACTTGAACCTCCACCGCTTTGATCTTTAACCTTTAACCAATTGAGCTATAAATTCATAAAATGCTTGCATTTAATTTCCTCATTATATCTATTACTATTAATTA
>DWMY01000524.1:0-23583 GCA_018249775.1 Heliconius hecalesia formosus | reverse complement strand
TATCAGTGTAACGTCACTCTCTAAGAATGAAACAAATAATTTTACAAATAAGATTAATTATGTGAAATAGTAAGAAAAAAACATCGGTTCAAACTGCGAGGCCACGTTATATAATAATAAATAATCACTATACAAATTTGTGAGAACTATAATACGAAGGTTGTACGAGAATTGTGGAGATGCGTGCTTATACTATCGCAAATACAAGAGTAGTTTGACTTTTAGTAAAGATATTTAGTATAGACAACTACAAATCCAAATAGTTAAGTCACACTCAGATACGTTAATTAATATTTTTTTACTTAGTTGTGTTTATTATATAATCATATAGTTTAAAGGTTAGGAGCGATTTAACGTCAGATGAAAACATTGATTGATATACGAGTATGTAGGATTGATTGATATACGAGGATGTAGGCTTTAATGAAACTCCAAATGATAATATGTCAAGTTACTAATAAAAAATAATTATAAAAAAAATAACTATAAATAATAAAAAAAATTGAAATACAGAAACAAGCCTAAATTTAACAGTCAGGACTTATTTAAATTTTAAAGGGATCCCTGAAAAATATTTAATCGATTGAAGAGTGTATACGAATGTACAAACAAACACTGAAAAACACATTACCCTCTATTGTGTCGTGTAGTCTAGTTAAATGGTTACTCTTTTAATAAACGTGGTACGTTTCGTGACTATATATAAAAAAAACCTTTAAGTCACGTTACAATATCTCCGTCACCTTGAGTTACAGAGTGTCTAGTTACATAATTATGTCAAATAATTCTACTGCTCTTTTTACTTTCATTTTCAATTTATATTATAACAGATCAGTGAAAAATACATAATTTAACTCTAGTTTCCCTTTGCCCAATAGGGATAGGTACAGCAGCAGCTCGGAGCTAACAAATAAAAGACCATTATTAAGAAATTCTATAAATCTATTTTTTTAAATTATCAATCGAAACGGACAATAACTAAGCATATTTCTCACTTCACTTAATTTTTTTTTATTTTTTTATATTTTTTGTGGCGAAATTCAACTTTACGTTACGTAACTTGAGGGAAAAATAAAAAAAAATACTTTTTATTCAATTAGGTACTTAGAAGAACTTTTGAATCAAGTTACATAAAAATATAATTTGTGTATAATTTGCGTAAATCCTAAAGGAAGGAAGTTATATATAATCAAATTTTGTAACACACAGGATTTGATCCTATGCCCTGTATGATTTACTACCTACGTGACTACCTCTTATTTAACCTCTGCGCGTCATCAATGCCCCCACAGACCGGTTCTTGTATCACAATACAGCAAACTTAGCTGAGTTTTACATAATTCATATTTTAAATCACTCTCAATCATTTTTTTTCTATTTACTCTGGTGATATTATATACTTTGGTAATGAGGCAAACGCGGCTTTAAGTTCCGCCACTCAACACGCAATGCCTCCAATTCTGCGGAAAGTGAAAGACGGAAGTGTCTTAATGGAAACAGAATATTTTAACACTAGGTTCCCAGGTTCCCTTTGGCTACTCAATTAGTTCCCTTTGGCTATATCAATATTATATCTTCACGCTGTATCCTGCATATAACATTTTACCCGAGGCATCGGATTCGCCCGTCTGGTAAAATGGAAATTACATACATCACGTTAATAAAACGATTAACTTGATTTAATATAATCTACATACATATTACATATCTTCCTCGATAACTTTACGAAACAAAAACATATTCTCAATTCGATCCAGTGGTCACTGAGACTAATGCTTCCAACCAAACAAACTCTTCAGATTTATAATATTAGTATGAAAATGAAGCACGATGAAAGTAGAAAAATATTTAAATTATAATATACGTTTTAGTAGATTCATTCACTATAAGCGGAGTGACAAATCTCTTATTTCTTTCTAACTAAAACAATGTTTTTATTTTATTTATTATTATGTTTTTTCTCCACGGACTTGCAAATTATAGTATCAATTTTCACCAAACACCTCGTCGCTGTGTTACGACATTTGACTTTTCTATTCATCAACATTGTTTTAAAAAATCTGCAACGGTTTGACGAACAGGCCTACCTTAGATGTACTAAGGTAAACCAGGAAAACATTATTTAATAGACAAATGACATTTCCTCTAATGTTTCTCGAACCCACAACCTTCGTGGTTACCGCAGGACACTTGTCAAGAACGCCACGATCATAAAAAAATCCTATTATGCGTCATCATTACATCCTTTACTCATGTCTGTACTCAAAAATTTTACTAAAAAAAATATTTAAAAAATTAAGATAATCATGAATGATTTTCCATTATATTTAGTTATTATTACAATGTAATACAAATTATTTTTCTATAAATGTACTAACTATTGGATTTTATAATATTGAGAGAAACTAATGAAACACAAACTTATTCTCCACATTCCGCATAAATAATTTATATATTAATTTACGGTGGTCCTTTCAGTTGCCCTTACAGTTTAGTGCAACCGATGTAATTAAAAAGTAAACATTATCCAATTGAATTGAATCTGCACACATCGTGTGTTGTTAAGTAATTTCCAACTGCGTCACGACGACGTTATTTCTTACGTGAAGTAAATATATGTATATAAAAGCGTTTCTGTTATTACGCAGGAAATCGTTTTGTCGCAGTTCTATTCTGAACAAATATATATTAAACATTGTTATTTCCTGTCATAAAACATACATGTGTTTTTTTTTAAAATAAAGTATTAACTATACTTTATGATAATATAATCAAAAGGTATTTTATATGCTTATACTAGTTGTCAACTGCATTTTTTTCTGAAATATTCTGTTTCTTCCGTCCCTATAATAAATTTCTAAATTTGCTTTCAAAATATCTTATAGTTCACAATAAGCCTAAATGTTAAATTTCAAACATTTAGTTTTCTTTGTGGGTTATCTGTCAGTAGGTTGTGTGTTACTAAGAAACGGAAGCGTTTTATAAAAGTATCATAATTTAGATAAACCATTCAACTGAGGCCTTCAAGGTACACAAGGATATGTCTGTAATGCAGTGTTTCTAAGTTTGATTCCCACTCAAGGGAAATAATGATTATTTATCAATATTTACATTTCTTCGCTCTGGCATCAAGGCAAAAGCCTGGCGTTGACCGCCTGCCATTCAATGTCTCGGCGGAAAATAATCGGCAAAAACTGTTTTTTTTTTCAGCTTTACGTTGTATCCCGTATAAAGCAAGGTAGGCAGAGTGGATTTAATGCTAAGACACTCCGTTCCTATTACGACACTTGTGTTCCTCATTTTCCGTCGGTTTCTTTGAAGGTGGAGGAGGAGGTATTGCGTGTTGAGTAGAGTAGCACTGAACGCTTTGCCTCCTTAGCAGAACGAGGAAGTCTCATTTCCTCGAATGGGAATCGAACCCACAATCGCGTTACAGTCAGATGCATGTCCGGCTCCATGACTGGCCTCTAAAATTAATGTAGATAAAGAAATTTCAGCTAAATTTTGTTAATAATAAAGACTTTATTGCGTAATCATTATTAGACCTTTACTTAGACTGAACGTTATGTATCAAATTAGGGATATATCTTTATATAAATAAAATCCTCATATAATAAGTGCATCTAATACAACTAAGGGCCCTCGCGGCAACCTTAATAAAGACTATTTTATTAGCCTGAAGTTTCTAACATCTTGTAGTAATACGTCTTGTAGTGGTACGTATAATATACGTATATTACCGAATACGCAAAAACATAAGTCATATTTCGGTAATGAAACATTGTTTTTTTTTTAAATAATCTTTCCCGCTCTTATAAAAAACTATTTTGGGATTTCAAGTATTTAAATATAAATACATAAAATCTCAGACAGCTATCGAGTGCGTCAAAGAACAAAATGCATTTTGACACTCTGTATCATTGTAGATTGATCTTTAATCTATTGATTTTTATGGTTCCGTAACTCTAATGAAAAATAGAAATCCTTATAAGATCACTTATTGTCTCTTTGTCCGTCTATCTATTAAGACTATTTATATTAATATTGCGTGGAGGTATCAAGCTCAATTCATATAAAAAAAAATTAAAACTACTGTCGCCGCCTTGTAGCACAGAAAAAAAAATCCACGTAAGCGCAATTAAAAAATACGAGCATCCATTTTGGTGCGTATTATGTGAAATTCGTCGCGTAGTCAAAACCTATAGGATACTTCCCATTGCCGTATGGTGATTATATAATAATAAACTATTTATGAAATTTACCATGTGAGAATTTACAAGATAAAAAAAAGGAAAAAAAGATAGTTTATATGTATTTTGCAGAAAAAAAGACCATTTCAACAAACTTATGTTTGTATTTCATTTTAAACAAATGAGTAGATTACATCCGTAAACTTAATTTGTGTTTGTCAACTTTCAAAATTTGTACTTCTCGTTGACCCACAATTCTGAAAATTGAAACGAAACCCTCGATATGCGTCCGACTCGCAATTGACCAATTTTGTTTATCCACGATCAAGTTATTTATAAATTCACACAATTTTAATAACCTATAAAAGATAAATGTCATGTGACTCGGATTTGGATAATATATAAAGATATCCGATTTGACAGTAAATAGTAGAGTACTTGAGATAGGCGGCATCTTTACACGATTGAATTTATAAGGTTTATTTATATAAATCAATAGGTGTCTGACAAACAGCTTTTTGATATGTGCATTTGTGTGTTGACTATAAATATAAGATAATATGTTTAAAAGCTGAAAAAAGACTAAGAGCATGATACAATAAACGTAAATTAAAAAATACAGTCGGATTTATTACAGTAATCGGTTTTTTAATATATTTTTATTATAATTACGCATAATATTCATTATTGTGTTATATAGCGCTCGTGTCACGGATGGGAAAAATATTTTATATTGTTAGCGTATTCGTGTAAAAGAGGGTAGATTTAGGTGGAAAATAACTATTAAAGCAGTGGAATTCTGTCAATCCGGGGCACTCGCTTGTAAGTGACGGCCCCTATTGGAAGGAAACTAGTGTGAAGTATTGTTAGTAGGTGATACATATAACTTATTGCAATTGCAATTACATAGTATCTCTTTCAAAATAGTTTAGAGTCATATAGACGATATGTGTTTTTATCGTGATTTTTTAAAAACGTTACCCACTTCCGATTTCTAACAATATTATAATGTGCCCATCTGATAGGCAGCCGAGCGCCACAAAATATTGACAAAGAGAGAGATTGTACATTAAGTTAGGCTTAGACAAATTATCGTTTTTGTAATATCGAAGAAAGTTTTAAAGTTTTATGAACTATATAAAAATGAGACTAGATTTAATTTGTATTTGTAATATTTAAAATTAGTTCATATGAAAATATATTAACCCTCCAAATTTATAACAACAATATTATTTAAATAAGTAATTAGTAACAGATTATAATTTCTTTTTTGTCAGCCGCTTATAATACCAACATATGAAGATAATAATTAAACTTGATATAATTGCATCATCGTCAAACAATAGCGCACGAAAAAATGTAATTAGACTAGAATATTCAAAAAAGACTAGAATATTCAAAAAATATCCAATTTATTATCATATTTTCCAAAGAACACAAAAGATTAATCACTGTAATCTAAATTGCAAACATCATATTTATTTACATTTAGATAAAATGTTGAGATAAAAAGGACCGATAAACTATAGTTTCACGGTCATTAATTCACCATAACCGATTTAACTGTACAGTATGGAATCCCATGGCACCGCGTCAAAAAATGTGTTTGTGGTTTTAATAATCTATGGTAATTTTATCTTTGGATAATTTGCCGCCATTTTTTGACAGCTATTCTTATTACTCAATAAGTACCTTGTGTAACAATTTTACTGTAAAATTTAATATTTGTTATTTAAGTAATTAAGTTAAAAGTTACGATTTTAATTAGAATGAATAGTGAAGATGCATTACCGGAAGCAGCAAAATCAGTTTGGTTAAAACTAGTAGTGGCACCGCTAGGAATTGCGGCCATTTTACTATTGTATTTACTGTGGAATTGCTACAAAAGCAACAAACAAATGTAAGTAGTAACATTTCTATTTCTTTGTCTTAGTTTTCTGTGTGTGCACATCTAGAATAGTATGAAATATAATTTCAAAGAAAGAAAATAATGACGTCAATATAACATTCCGATTTGTCGCTCAGTTAGAACCTTGTTAGTTTTCGAACATATATAGATTTGATTTAATTTTAATGAGGTAATAAAAATAATGATATGGATAAAAAAGATACGGTCCGAATATCTACAGAGTTATATTTTTTTTATAAAAAATATTCAAATAATCGAAAAGCGACAATTTTAATTTGGATTAATGTTTTTTTTGTAAGTGTTGCTAATGAAAATTAAATAATGATATAAAGAGAATACTAATGATATAAAATTCATTCAAGAAAAGTATAAAAATTTGAGCATAGTGACTGGGTTTCGAATTTAGCATTTTGCACATTTTGGTTGGTTTCCAAGGGATGTTAAATTTTTTATACGTATTCTTAATCAATTATTCATTCATGTTTTTTGTATATTTAAACAGTATCTCTGTTTATACTTGAAATCAATATTTTTTATTGCTCAATACAGAAAAAGCGGGCAAAGCCACGAGCGTGACCCACTCTCTTGAACTATATAATTATTTCTCTATTAATCTGAATTACTTTAGTGTCCTAATAACATTATCATTTTAAAGGCAATATCCACAAATTGTAAGCTAAAATTTCAGCTAATTCGATAAGAAAATATTTTCTATCAATTCTGTCGAATAAAATATTGAATAAAAACTGCTTTATTTATAAAAGGATTTAAATTAAACACTAAATGTTAAGGGATCATATAGAGCTCTAGATAAATTATTTATATTCAAAACTTAAATATTCTTGAATTTTATTACGTGCATGGGCCGCCACCTAGTGGTGAGTAGCGGTACTTTTAGTCGATTAATGTTAAGTTACTATAATAGATAGCGCTATAAATATATTCTTATAATTTTATTCTTTTATTTTTTTTCTTATTTAAATAAATAATTAATAAAATTTTATTTATGGTATTGATTAAAATATATTTTTGTGATTTATCACTTATTTTTCTGTTAGTCGATAGATGGCACTTCTTAGTATTTTTTTACTTATTTTACTAAAATATATAGGCATACGGTATGTCAATAAGTATTGTTTTTATTTAAATATTATTATATTTAAATATAATCAATAAGTATTCGTGAGACCATCATGGCGCAGTGAGTTAACGTCTGACTCCCATTCAAACACAGTGACAGAAGGTTATAGAAGGTATTTTTTTCAATAGATTATTGTAACCAATTTTGAATCGTTGAATGAACATAAAGCTACCATCGGCAGTTATGCCGAGAAGAGCTGGCAAGAAATTTGCTGAACACCATAACTTGAGATTTTGCATTTCTATTTCGAGTTTAAAACGGAGAACAGAATGTCTCGGTTCTTTGTTGACGCTATGTGCTTCTATATCACCTATCCTGCCATTTGCGAATACCGCAAAAATAAGTATATTAATACTTATTTAGAAAACGTATAAAAATTTGAACGTAGGAAGACTCGACCGCCCCTCCTGGCAACTATGGCTTTCTGGCGCTCTGACCACTAAGCCACGCGTATGGCTTGGTGGTTAGAGAGCAAAGTATTTTTCTATCCTGAGTGTGGAATAACACTTTAAAAATGTTTAAATTAATATTATTGTTATACTCTCAATTAATATTTATATAGATTTTTTCTATTTCCATTTAATTTACAATTTTTTTTATGTTGATTAAAAAGTATATTTTTAAATATTATAATGATATTACAAAATATTTTATAGGATATAATAAAATGACTGCTAATTTCACAGAAACACGTAGTCATACATTAAAGTCCAATACATTAATGAAGGGCTTTACGTCACAAAAGCACTTCTGAATCCTTTTTCCCGATACTAAATTGCCTGATAAGATATTTCATATCTAATATAAAAGTGGTTTTTCGTGCTCGACCCACTATACGATATCATGGCGGCCATTTTGCTAAGTTATTTTGATTTACGCTGAGATTTATTAGTCATTTCTTCATTTTTTTAATTAAAAAAAGATATTTAGTAGTCGCTTATTTTTTCTTATAAATATCAAAATTTTCCCTAGAAATGTGTTATGAGTGAAATTTGTGTGTAAAATGACGGATTACTCTTTTGCTGTCATTCTGCCTGGGATTCTGGTTTTGACTCTCTTTACGTGTATCGTAATGAGATATTGCGTACTCATGTTTTGTGGTAAGTCTATGTATATAACTTTTATATATAATAATTTATACTTTTAAATCGCTGCGTTGAGTTCCGCCACTCAACAAGCAATGCCTCCGAAGTGTCTTATTCCTAGGTCCCCAGATTTACTATGTGCGGGATACATCCCCACACTACAGTGTGAAGCTAAAAAAACAAAAAAAAAATACAAATTTCGTAGGAAAAATTATTCATATACATCATCAAATATTTTAGGTCTCTTTAATTATGTGTAACTCTTTACTTTATAATAGAGCAGTTTATTTGCGATAAATCTTACACTGCTCGAGGTACGTACGTTCAAATATAGGTTTCTATACAATGAATGTATAGAAACCAAATGTATAAAATATTATATTAAATTCGAGACCGCCCACTCAAATTCGAGATATTGATATATATTATATAAAATATTATATCTATGTCTCGAATTTGGGTGGATAACGGACTGCCTTGATACAAGGTTCTCTCTGCGTACCCTGCGATATGTCTCCTGCAACGTGAAGCTGAAGATAGCTAAATATCTATAAATATGCTGTGTAATAGTTACTGCATTTAAACGATAATACTGCATTCACACCTTGGTATATTATGAATTATGTATAAGTCGTTATTCTATAAGAAATAGAGTTCATTTTCTATGCGCTAAGTACCAACATATTGAGTGATGTAACAGACCGGTCAAATGTCAAGTGGATAATTATATCCTGTCTAGGTACTGTACGCAAAAAAAAATATTTTAAAAATATGCAAAATATGCCAAAACGTATCAGATTTAAAGTTTTTACCCTCAAAAATGCCACTCTATACAAAATCTTCCTCCTGGCATTGATTTTGGCATTTGCCAGGAAAGCACTGCTCAACCTGATCCACTTTGCACGGTCTTAAATGTCCTCGTTGCATAGTGCGACTCTCCCAAAGAGCATCTTATAAATGGTCGAAACAAAAATAGTAATTTCAAAGTTCTGTTAATTTTTCAATATACTAGATTAGACTAACTTATCAATAGAATAAGATTGCTATTTTTGTTCATATTTTCGTATTTTTGTTATTCCGTTTAAAATATCTAAAATAACCTTCAAACAATACACTTCGATATTTCCCTATTTTCCATACTGCATGTAGCAATATTTAAGCGTTAGTTTCGTCTTGATTTTTTATAGTAATTATATTTATATTATACATTTTTATAAAGCTCATTATCTCATCTTTAAAAAAATAAAATTAGTTTTTTTTAATAAATAAGTGTCTTTAAATTTTTAGAAGTATTATTTTTTCACATTATCGGTTTTTTCAATTGGAGTTTTCACTGTAGCCGCTGGCTGCCGCTGCCACAAAAAGTATAGCATTGTAAAATTCATTGAGAGGAAAGAATAAAATATTGCTCATATTTGCTCTATTTTGATTTAGAGAAAAAGCCAAGAGGTAGTAAACCCAATTTTTGATATTTCATGAATACTGCTTCTATTTGACTGTTTAGTTCATTTTAAATAAAAGTACCAGAGGGCTTTTTTTAATATCGAAAATAATGTCTGTTTTTGAAAGATAACGTTTGTGTTTTGAAAAAGAACGTTTCTTGTGGTCATTCCAACCAAAAACGTGATAAAATTATAAATTTTTTATCTAAATTTATTGGTTAATTGATAACAGTGATTGCTGAAATATAGAGGAATGCCTACATCACATACTTGGATTAGGTGTATGATAATAATACTACATATTTCGTACAATTTATCTTTCAAAAAGTGGTCTGCAACAACAACGGAAAATAAAGAAATTCATGAGGATAAAAAAATGTAGGGCAGGCCTGTGCAGTGCTCATGCAGAGACGTTTTCGTGAGGATTGCATATAGACAAACCTCGACAAAATACCGGTAATAGCAATAAGTTCCTGTAAAAATAACAGGTATTAATGAGAAACTAATAAAACGTTTTTATATAATTCTTTAAGCTATATCATCAGGATTTGCCATAAATGATTAAAATGCTCTTTATACAGCGCACTTATATGTTAATAAATATAACTGGCATTTACATTGACACTAAAATTATATGTAATTCTTCCCATTGGACAACTTGCCGAAGATGGTCAAGAAGCAAGAAATAACGACATTTTACTATATATTGTAATGTAGACATCACAACATTATCTTTTATATTTTTTCTTCACAATTTTGTATATTTATTTCACAAATATTATCAATATTCAGATTTTATATTTTTAACAATCTTAGGTTCTTGCTATTTAAATCTAGGAGTCTTAAGTGATTTAGATATTTCATTACAGCGTGGGCGTGGTTTATGCTGTCTGTACAAACGGATGAACGACCCACGATTGTAACAGAAGAATAATATGACTTCACTTAGTGTTAACTTGCCTATATTAAAAAATAAAAATATTCTGAACCTTAGGACATAGATTAGTTGATATAATTACCTTCACACATTGAAAATGTTCTACTGTAATCACGATTAGATGTAAGATGGGTAGCCATGCAATATACATATTTTTCCAGCTTCACACTGTATCCCGCACACAGCAGGGTAGGCAGTGGGAACCTACCCCGGCACCCGCCACTTTATTCCAAAAAATATACATCGTTATAAGCGATAAGTTCTCACTTTAATCCCATAATCATAATTTATACTGTGACACCAACTGTACGACGATAACAATTTACTATCTTAGACACTATTGCTTTAGGTATAATCGGTAAACAAAAGATAAACAGTTAATATTCTTATCTTTAGAAGGCATCAGATGATTAATTTTCGACCAGTAGTTTCTTCAATGTCACAGTTAAGGTTGATTAACCTATGGAAAATATATATAAAAATAAATTAATTGATCTAATATTAGTGAGATCTTAGAGATTTTCACACACACGTGGCGCAGGGGCACAAAGTGTGACTGTAAAATCGACTGGTTGTGGGTCCGATCCCAACTCGTGGAAATGAAATATTTACTTACATTTATATTTACATTTCTTCGCTCTGGTGTCGAGGCAAAGCGCGGCGTTGAGTTCCGCCATTTAAAACGCAATGCCTCCAGAGCTCGGCAGAAAATGGCGAACGGTGTGTCTTAACACTAGGTTCCCTCTGCCTACCCTGCTATGTGCGGGATACAGCGTGAAGCTGATTTAATTTAATTTTGATTTTATAAAACTTAAAAATATATACATTTAAAGGTAAAATTAATATTTTGAAACTCTTTATACTAAAAAAGGCAGCTTTACTTTTCTCGTAATGCAGGGTAGATCGAGCTAACCTCCGGATATTTGAGCGGCGGAACTCAACGCCGTGTAATTAAAAATTTAAATATAACTTCGCCCAAGTTGCGATCGAACTCAAACCATGACGGCTTCTTTAGAATTATATTAATATATTAGATATTTTAAGTATCATAGAAATTCTAGACTTTAGCATGCTCGCATCACTTGCATTACAAGTAAATCAATCAAGTGTAACAAACAGCTCGAAACAAATTCGTATGTCTGTACATTTAACAAAAAACTAGGAACTAAGTATCAAATTACATATGTATATAATCTTTAAGATAATTTTGACCAGCTTATTGTTATCTATAGATAAATTGGAAATTTCATATTCATATAAAATATTAGTTGTAGATATAAATTGTTTATTAACAGTATACCGTTGTGATTTTTTTTCAATATGTACGACATAATAACACTTATCCTCATAACCACTGTGCCCGCGCTCGGTATAGTGTTGCTTTTCATCTACTTTGCTTACAGCATCTCACTTTGTTATTGGCTAGGTATGTTTAATTTCTTTTTTTTAAGGTCATTTCTTTACATTCGATGGTTTAAGTGAAAAGGATCGGTTCTAAAGTCATTCGCTTTTCAACTTTTCTTGTAGTTACGGTATCTGTAATCTTTGTGGCGACACTTAACGCCGCTCTGTGCGTAAGTTCGAAATAGTTTATATTTTTAACATTTTTGCAAGCGCAATTTGAATCCAGGATTATTGAGTAGTCTATATAGAAAGAGAGTTATAGAAAGTCTATCCTTAAGTGCATATTTTTTATCTTGACTTGGTGCCTTAAGAAAGTCATGTGTTCAGATAAAGACAAATGATGATAAATTGAGTGCACCCTTTCATATTATGTCATAAATATGTATTTAAAGATCAATCACTCTATCTTCTATTTTCCACATTTTGTTGACAGAGAAGAAAGATGTATCTTATACATTAATTGTCACCATTGTCACAGCGTTGGACTGTAAACGCGTCTGTAGAGGATGTGATGTCCCATTCAACACGCTTAATCTTGAAAACGGTACAGAAAGTGGGGAATGGAGTGTCTTAACCCTCTGACTACTCTGCTATACCTATTTGAAACCCACTGGCGCAGTGTACAGCTTGAATTTAATTTTATCTATTTCCGTATGCTGTGTTATTTTCACTGTGTTATAATAGCCATTTAGAATATTTATCTATTATATTTTAAATTCTTATCGAAATGCTATTGAAATAATCTATCGAATTCATTTTCGAGGACCTTTCTTATCCTCTCATGAGAGGATATAAGAAGAGGAATTGAGAAGCTAATCCAAAAGAAGTACATACTATAAGGCAATTGGACCGCCTTCAAACGCTTAGTATACGATCATTCACTCACGCGCAAACATGTATTATCACAATTTTTTTTTCCTAAGTCACAGATAAAATTGAATTAAATAACAAATTATAGATAAAATAAAATATCTTGAAACTTTTTTTTTTATTATTCTTAAAAAATGTACCGTTATTCGCATTTTCGCGATTATTATGCAGATATAAATTATTATCAACGATAAGATTATTGTAATATAGCCTTGTTCTTGTCAGTCGTGGTGTTTGTACAAAATGGATCTAATATCATCTATTATGATCGGTACTTTTATTTTTATGTGTTTATATTTGTTTTGGTTGTGGTTCTGTTTTGGATCGTGCGTGGAGAGACGTAAGTTGTTTTTTTTAATATTATCTGTATTTCGTTTTTTTTTCTTTACTATCGATGATCTAAAAGACAATGAACGTTTCTTTTTTAAACTGTTCTAAAATATAAACAATAAATTGAAGCAAATAAAACCAAAATAAGTTGTATATATTATGCTAACATATAAGTATTTTTAGAAATTTTACGTTACCGTACAACATTTAATTGTAGTTAAGTTTGCAAAATGATTAGAAATCTATCTATAATTCATACTGGAGGTCGAAAAAAAATATTTTCAATTAAGAGTCCCATGTAAAGTGTTATCAGGGTCGTGTGTTATCACTATCGATGTGATAACGTACATTGGCTTCTTTGTTCGATAATAGTTAAGTACATATACGAAACCGGGTGTTTACCTTTTAATGTGTACAAATAATTACTGATACAAGTTTAAATGGTTTATGTTATTTATTAAATACTATATGATAAGTTTCTTTTTTCATCCTTTGTTTACTCTCGATCAAAAAGAGGATAGAAAAAAATAATTAAAGAAATTTATCAGTGCAAATTCTGATTTTTCTGTGCTGTATTACGCACATATTAGGCAGGAACCTAGTGTTAAGACACTCCGTTGCCCATTAAGACTCTTCTGTTCCCCACTTACCGCCGAATTCTTGAGACATTGCATGTTGGTTGGCGGAACTCAACGCCTCGCTTATTTATTGTTTTATTTATAATAAAAACAATAAATAATATTAACATAATCTTATATTTTTATTTTAAATTATTTTAAAAATAATATTTATAAATATGAATTATGATTTTGTGAGGATGGATGTATCTGTTACTTTCACTAAGAAATATTGAATAGGAAATATATATATTATGCATCAGATTAACACTACACTACAATTTCCTTAAAGATTTACTATAATTTAGTTACTATACAATAAAATTAAACAGGCGAAGCCGTGTTTGGGTTATTTATTTATACATTTAACAAATAATAACTATGTTATAATAATGTTTATAATATAAGCTATTGTTATATATCTCTAGAGAAATAACAACACTTATTAATATAACGTACAAGTCGTTGCATTTTAAGTTAGTTTCCATCTTACAATAACACTATTGTGACGCGCTTACGGCATTTTTGAATAAACGTTCTAATGAAGTATTGAAATCCTACGTAAGAGTAACACACAAGTAGCAGGTTAGAGGGAATGTGGGAACCTAGTTTTAAGAGACTCCGGTGCCATTAAGTCACCTCCGTCCGCCACATTCCGCCGAATCCTGGAGACATTGCGTATAATAGTCATTGCTTGTTGAGTAGCATGGAACTGAACGCCGCGCTTTGTCTCGTCACCAGAGCCAAGAAATGAAAATATTATATTTTTGATATCTACGAGTGGGATTTGAACACTCAACCATCGCGTCGCATCCTCGTTCCCTTGCGCTTTGTGGCATAATACTTTATAAAAAAGGAAGACTTTCAACATTTTTAAAATAATTTTTACACAAAAATGACTGTTCAAGGTTAAATTTAAGATTTAAGAAATTTTGAATTATTTTTACTAAACTACATTTTCGATTTCGAATTGAAAATAATATATATATCTGCAAATTTACACAAATATCACCATAATTAATAAAATTTCGTGCCCCATTATCATTTAACGGAACGGAGTGTCTTAGAACAGCGTGTACCTGAGTGTCTTAGAACAGCGTGTAGCGGAGTGTCTTAGAACAGCGTAAAGCGTGAGTGTCTTAAAACAGCGTGAAGTGGTAAGTATTATAATTTAAGCCTGCAAATTAGAGGACTCCTGGAATTTGTCTCTAAATACGGTCACATATTAATATAGGTTCATAAATCTATTATAAACATCACTTAATATTTAAAACCTGTATAGTGTTATTGCCACAGCTATGTTAAAAGTCAAATGTTAACAAGCCTAATTGAATTAACTGACAAAAGTGATTGACCAATGACAAATATAGAGCAAATGTGATATTTTCATTTCATTTCATACAACTTTAAGTATCTCGCATTAATTCTTGTTTTAGCTTCACGCTGTATTCTATAAAGTAGGTGTAATTACACTCTGACAACCTGACGCACCTGCCTGTTTTCGTGACATTGCATGTTATGTGGTGGAAACAATATTTCATTTCCTAAAGTATAGATCGAATCCACAACCAGTCCATTTTGCAGTCACAATTTGTGCATTTGCGCCACGACTGGCCCACTTTTTAAATGGGATAAATTTATGTTATTTTCATTTCTCCGCTCTGGTAGATAAACCGCTGCGTTGAGTTCCAAAACTCTACACACAATCTTCAAAAACTAGGAGGTGCATGAGGATCAGAGTGTTTGAACACTCGGATCTCTGCCTACTGTGCTATACGAAAAACTTGCGTGAAAAATATAGAGGTACTTTAATTCACCTCCAATAATGCATTATCGTCCGTTGTATGTGGTATGTACTCGTTATGTAATGCCTGAAGAAATCGGCGGATAATGGGAAACAGAATGTTTTAACACTAGATTCCCAGATGTTTTTACCTACTTTGTTATGAAAAGTATACAGCGCGAAGCTAAAAATGTGATATGGTGAACAACAGGATATCGGCCGACAAAAACATACTAAATAAATCATATATTAAATTTAATAAAATTTAATATATGATTTAACGCCAGTCGTGGTGCAGCGGCACGAGGTGTGACTGTAAAACCGACTGGTCGTGGGTTCGATCCCCACTCGAGGAGATTAAATATTTACCTACTTAAATTTATATATCCATTTCGTTGCTCTGGTGTCGAGGTTAAACGCGGCGTTGAGTTCTGCCACTCATCACGCAATGCCTCCAGAATTCGGCAGAAAGTGGGGAACGGAGTGTCTTAACACTAAGTTCCCTCTGCCTACCCTGCTGTTTGCGGGATATAGCGTGAAGCTGATTTTAATAAAATGCACGTACTAAATAAACCATATATAAAATCAATTCTACTTATCGTTTCATTTTCAAAATAGTGTCCTTAGAGTTCTTACAGTGCAATTGTCTAATCAAACATCAATTTAAATCGAAGTATCAAGTTCCCTTTTTTTAATACTTTCCCATGTTGCGTTGCTATAGCAGACTAGATGTTTTTTAGTTTTAAATACGGCCCATAATAAAATTTTTATAAATAAATTCTATTAAAATCACATCGATCTCCACTTAGTATCAATTTACAGACACTAAGTGACATTTATTCTAATATGTTTAGATATAATGTTTTCCTACATTGGTATTTAAACCCAAAGCCATCAAATTCATTTAAACGTGTCAAAGCCAAAATGACATTTACGAGACGAGCAAATTTATAATTACATTTTTGTATATCGCTGTATAGAATTAAAGCTTATCAAGAGCATAATCATAATCGATCGATATAACTCTTATCTTACGTATTCTGCCGTTCTTAATTTTATTTTTTTACGATAAAACATCCATTTGTCGTTCTAATTTCGTATTAATAACATTTTTTTATGCATTTCCTTAATTTTTGTATTTACAAAGTATATATTTTTTATTCAAAATGTCGAATTTAACTGCTATGCTAATTTTCATGGCGTTAAACGTCTTAATATTTTGGCTGTTATATGGATTGCTGGTAAAATATTTTGGTAAGTCAAGATACTTTTTCTAAATTATCTATCTGATTGATTTGTTAATCTATGTAAATTTTTATCTAAACTAATTTATGTGAAATGTTGTCTCAGCTTTTTTTATTCGTCTGTTAGTTCCTGTTAGACCAATGGTTTCCAACCAGTGGTCCGTCTAAGTATGGTCCGCGAACGATTTTAATTTTATTACTGGGAATGGTGAGGCGAAGTTTCTGTTTAATTATCACAGATAATTTTTATTATACCAACATGCATAGTCCCTGCTACTAAGAATTATATAAAAGTGGTCCTTGATAAAGAAAAAGTTGGGTTACCCCTGTTTTAGACTGATGTATCTAATGACTGTATCATCTACTCACGATATTATTTATTCAAACATTTTATTTCCAGCTTAGTTAATAATATTGAGCAAATGTTGATGTGGTTTATCAAGACAGCTAAAAGCACGGCATTGAGTTCCGCCGCTCAATACGCAGTATCTGAAACTGAATAAGAACTGTTGATATTGATGTTGCCTCCAAGTAGGTCGTATAGTACATTGTTTCGTTTGAATGTACTTTACTTTAAAAAGTTTCATTAATCTGGTTAGATAAACAAAAAGAAATCCTCCACCCATCATTCAATGTGCTTTTATCCCCAAAGTGAATAACATAGATGTGCCATTAATAATATGAAATAAAGGCTCTCGACAGACAAACGGACAACAAAGTGATCTTATACGCGTTCCTTTTTTCCTTAAAAGATATGGAACCCCAATAAAAATATTTTGTACTTCATATATCTTATATTTTCTGCCACTCAACACACAATGCCTCCAAAATTCGGCAGAAAGTGGGGAACGGAGTGTCTTAACACTAGGTTCCCTCTGCCTACCCTGCTGTTTGCGGGATACAGCGTGAAGCTAATTTTATTTTTATTTTTTTTATATCTTATATAAACCTCATTTGTATGTACAAACATTTATTCCACAAATAATAAAATATCTCTTACTTTGGCCACATTTTCCCACTCTTACCTTATCATAAAACAACCTATTTGCTATCCTTTTAATATAAATTGATAAAAATAATGATATATAAGTATAAGTACTCTATTGATATTTTTGCACACGTTGTAATATTTGATGTATATTGGTACTTAATCAATTTAAAAGACGTCACCAATAAAGGAGTTCGCTGTAATTAATTTTTTGCATCAAATATTTTGAATTGCAAAAAATATACCTACTGAAAAAAACTCTCACCTTCATTTAATACAACATCATATAAAAAAAAACACATACACCATGATTAAAATTTAATATAAATAAATATTCATTTCACTGTTCCATAATGTCTTCAGAAGGAATCTAGTATTAAAACACTCCGTTCGTCCGTTATTTAAAAATAATCGTTGCCCTTGTGGTGATCGAATTCTCAATCATCGCGTAAACAGTCAGACACTGTTATACATAAATATGAAAAGAATATAATTAAATAATGTACTTGAATGCTTTTGATCTGCAGAAATTTATAAAGTAATTAAAAAGAGTTCGGTGACACATCGATAGTTTCTTTATTATTCGTATTTTACACCTTATCTAATCAATGTGAGGAAATGCCTATATAAAAAATATCAACATAACTACCTGTTAGTGTGAATGTCATTGCCGCAAAATTTTATATTACCATTATCTTCACACTTAATGGGGATGGGTCTTTATCTTTAATAAAGACAATGTAGTGAAACGTCACTCTTTTTTTTAGATTCGCAGAGTAGGGTGAGGGAACATAGTGTTCGTAAAGTTAAAAAAATATCAAGTTTTATTATCTTGAATGGAGTGTGTGTGAACCAAATTACAAATCAAACTTTTAATGAAATCAATTAATATAACATAACTACAAATCTATTTCCTTCTAGAAACACCTCGTCTTTTTATATCAATTCGTGTTTCTAATCATATAAGGATATTATGGTGACTCCGATAATTATTATCTAATATTTTTTCTATTGATTATTTTTGTACTCACTACGTTTATTAATAGTAAAAACATGAGTAGCTAACGACAGTAAGAATAATTTTTAGTAAAACATTTCACAACTCTGCCAGAATAGCGTTTTAACTTTAAATTTGTTACATTTCTCATATTTGTTTAATTTCATGTTTCGTTCGTTTATTTAAGCTTTAACAATATTATTTTATTTTCAAAAACAATATTATTTTATTTTATGTGTAGGTAGTAAAACCATGAAATCCTAGCGACACAAGCGCGGCTTCGCCCGCCTAATTTTATTTTAATTTAATACACCCAAAATATTAAAAAACCTATACATATGCTGCGCCCAGTGAGAGTGAGCTGGCGATCCACTTGCATAAAATCTCAAATGTGGAAGCCCGCAGAATGGAAGTTTTGCAAGGAGCGCCCCACGCCACATCGATCGAAGGCCTTCGCCCTATCCAAACTAACTGCCAGGCCCTTGCTTTTGACAGCTGTAGCTCAGTGGTGGGTTAGGTAGACCAGAAAATCACTGGTGGAGCGACTATGGCGGAAGCCATATTGACGGTGATTAATCAATCGGTGATCCTCCAAATGAAACTAGAGCTGGCTATTTTAGATAGACAATGATATAAAATTTTATTTTTACCACTCGTTACAGAAACCTAAGATTTTACTTTTATGACTAAATTAAAAATTATTCTGAACGTTAACTAATATTGGTGAATGTACACTATAACGTAGGTATTTTACTAAGAAAACTACACTAAGAAAACTTGATTTCACCATATTTAATATTTATTACAAATATAGATGAAAGAAAGTATTTTCGCGATTAAATATACGTAAAGTATAGAAAAAGTAAAAGCATAAGATATAGTATATTCAAAAAAGTTTAAAAATATATTTATATATACATATAATGTAATAGGACACAATCTGAATGTGGCAGTATGAACTTAAAATGTTTTACAAACTTTCGATATACCTTTTTATTTATTTTTTAAATATTAGGGACATGTTAAGTAACTTAAGGGTTAATGAAGTTGAGTCCCGCCACCCAATTGCATGAAGCTCAGAAAAATGTTATGCATTAACAACAAACAGCTATCAATGACAAAAAAAAATATCAGTAAAAAAAAACATTCGTAAAAAATGTTTTTGCGCGACATTCTGAGATCTAAATTAAAATGACGTTACAATTATAATATACATATATACCTATTTATAAATCAATGATTAAATAAAAACAAACTTTATTTTATTAACAAAAAGAACTAAAATCATTATTGATAAATAGCATAGATTAATTATCTGTTAAAAATTAAATTTTATTGATAAGTTATATTTTTGCTAAGATAAAGTGATAAGGTTGATAAATAAGGTTTAATTGCTTTTAAAGTATTTGTACAATACTCTGTATACTCTGTATATAAGTAGTTATTTGATTAGTTTATTTTATATTTTTATTATAAAGTGTGTGTGATAATGTATCCAGATTTTATATTTTGGGTGCTATTTTTGGTACTCTTGATTGTGCTTTTTACTGTACAATATTATCGTAAGTGCTGAACTCTAAACATTTGTTTATTAATTTATTATTTTTCTTTACGCTGTATAACGCTTATATCAGGGAAGAGGGAACAAAGCAATTTCCGAAACAAAACATGTTTAGTGGCGAAACTCAACGTCGCCCTTTGTCTCTTTGTCTGTGAGTGGGAATTGAACCTAGCGATGCCGTGTTAATAGTCGCTGCTGCGTTACGACGACGACGACGACGTCCTTTTAACATTTTAGTTGGGGACCCATAAAAAATATATTAGTTTATTGTAGTCATTATATCATAAATAAATAAAAGGTAACGTGTTTGATAGTTTTGTGTATTATGAGCAAGTGTATGAGTGACTACAGACTAAATATCAACATACCTATAAAAAATCTATTAATGTGAATTATTTATTATAGTATTTCGCTAAATTTATTTACTAATCATGACTTTTAACATTTTCCGACCACATAAAGTCATTCACTGTTGATATTAGTCACTCGCCAATACAAATAATGAAACATACAATAGTATTTATAGTAATCATATTCGAGGCCAGTGGTGGCGCAGGAGCGCAGGCGTGCGACTGTAGGTACCACAGGTTGTGGGTTCAATTTCCACTTGAGGAAAAATTATAATTTCATATCCTCGCTCTGGTAACTAGGCGTTGATTTCCGCCACAATCATCAGAAAAGTCGTCGTAGCGCAGTGGGATAGCGCGTGGCTTTAAACACGACAGTTGTGGATTCGATTGCCACACGAGGCAATTAATTTACTTATGCTCTGGTAAGAAGACAGCGTATTCGTTTTATATCGCATATAGTAGAGAATGCAAAAAGAACCCAGTGTAAAGACGCTGTTCTACGCTTCCTGTCTGATTTTGAGCGTGCGTGTTTCATTTATTGAGGCCACTCGTGGCGCAGTGCCACGAGGTGTGAATGTCAAAACCGACTGGTTGTGGGTTCAATCCCCACTCGAGGAGATTAAATATTTTCTTAAATGTACAAGCATGTACGACAAGCGCGACGTTGAATTCTGCCACTCAACACGCAATGCCTTCAGAATTCGGCAGAAAGTGGGGAATGGAGTGTCTTAACACTAGGTTCCTCTGCCTACCCTGCTGTGTGTGGGATACAGCGTAAAGCTGTGTTTCATTTATACACAGCGGTGAATTGAAAATAATTCATTGTCTTTTTTGCGATCTTACCTACTGCCATCTCATTTGTATTCTGACGCTGTCTCACTGCGCCACGATAGCTTCTATACAAATAATAAATATCTTTAAATACCTCCAGTATCTTTGGACAGACAAAGAAGAACTAATATTTCACCGCTTTGATGCTACACTATATTGCCAGAGCAAATTTCAAATAAATGTAATTCATACCCCGAGTGGGAATAGAACTCACAAACATCACGCTTACTTGACGATGGACAGTACATGTAAATAAAGAGATTTAATTTCATAGTTACCGTGACAATATTGAAACAAATATTTATTTTAAAATATTTGAAAGTTATAATATTTTTTTCAATAATTAAATATTTGATTTACATGATTATTACACATTTTAAATGACGTTCTTATTTAGTTTCATACATTTTTGGAAACCCGACGTTTCGAACACTTTATAGTAGTCGATTGTCGGGTTTCCAAAAATGTATTAACGAAAATCAAATATTTTCTTATTATTGAACGTAATATTTTAAATTTGAAATATTTTCAAAATCAATCATGATATATGTGACAGTGAATATTATATCACAATTGTCATCGTGTAGTACAGTTACATAAAAAACTGTTTATAAGCTGAAATATAATTAAAATATTAAGTGGAGAGACCAGTCGCGGAGATACAGGCGTGCGGTTGTAAACGCGACGGGTGGTCGGTTCGAATCCCACTTGAAGAGATGAAATATTAAATATTTTCATTTCCTCGCTTTCATAATGAGGCTAAGGCACCCAACACGCAATGTCTTCAAGAATTCGGAGAAAAATGGGATACAGAAGTGTGCTAATGAGAATGGAGTGTTTTAACAATAGGTTCCTTCTGCCTACCCTACCATGCACGGGATATAGCGAGAAGCTATTAATTTGATACGTATTACAGAATGAGATACCAATAAGTCTCGCAGTATTTTAAATACTAGCCTTCCCACAATATTATTCCTAAACAAAATATAATATAACGCATTCCAATCTTTTCTCAATCCGGTTTGATGATACGATTCATTATTGGCAAATATTACGATAAGATGAGGCCAGTCGTGGCGTAGCCAGTAAAGTGTGACTGTAAAACCGACTGGTTGTGGGTTCGATCCCCACTCGAGGAGATGAAATATTTACTTAAATGTATATTTTCATTTCTTCGCTCTGGTGTCGAGGACAAGCGCGACGTTGAGTTCTGCCACTCAACACGCAATGCCTTCAGAATTCGGCAGAAAGTGGGGAATGGAGTGTCTTAACACTAGGTTCCTCTACCCTGCTGTGTGTGTGGGATACAGCGAGAAACTGATTTGATTTGATCTTAATTACGTTAGTAAAAGAACCAGATTTTAGAAATATAAAAGAGGACTAGTACATATTTGATAGAACGTACGAGTTCAGTATCACATTTTTTTCCTCATATTTATGTATGTAATTATGTATGTTTATGCTTGCTTGTCCTTGTACCGAATTACTTTCATATGGTGCTTTGAATTAAACGCCCGAAGATAATTAGTTTAGATTACAATGCGTACGGTGTATGACAGTGGATGAGGCAGAAGAGGTATGCAGAGACCGTAGCTTATGGCGATACGATTACTGTTTATGTCATAAATGGAAAAGCGACAATACAAGGGGTGGCGTTGAGTTCCGCTACTCAAACGTCTTGTAATAAGCGTAAAGTGCAGAACGAAATATCTTAACATAAGGTACAAAGCTGTATATACATATATTTATATTATATATATATATATATATATATATATATATATATATATATATATATATATATATATATATATATATATATATATATATATATATATATATATATATATATATATATATATTAAATATATATATATATATATATATATAAGCAAAATCATAAG
>DWMY01000523.1:0-23605 GCA_018249775.1 Heliconius hecalesia formosus | reverse complement strand
ATAAATATAAAAAATATACACATAATAATTAAATATATAAATAAGATAAACAAATAATATATATATATATATATATATATATATATATATATATATATATATATATATATATATATATATATATATATATATATATATATATGTATATATATATTCATAGAATGCAAATCATTCCAAAAAAAAAACAAAGTTACGAGCAAAGGGCCAGTATCTATACCAATCATTCAAATCGAATTCAAAAACGATAAAACTAAAGCGCTCTCATAAAATTGTTGTCAAATTGGTACATTCCGCGCCTTCGCTTGACGTAAATAATAATAATAAAAGTAAATGTGTTTCTCTCTGCCGCTATACCTTGGAAAATCTTTTAGTCTTCCCATGTCAGTAAGGGAGGGCTCCGTCCTCAGGGAAAAGTGTGTGGGGTACGAAAAGGGCTGTAACGCGAAAGAAATGTACTTGTTCCGCTATAAAAATGAGGTAATTTTATGCACTTCGATTGTGTTGCGCTTGTACCCTTATGTCTCTGTTTGGGGTCATAGCTATATTGATGTTTCTCTATGTAATGATTAATTTATAGCATACGTACTGTAATATTATTACAATAAATGTAATATTGGGATTATATGGGTATGGTTTAAATTGTGTTTTTCTTAATCATATTCGATATGTTTTTTTTTTAAATATTGTTGTTTGTTTGTTTGTTTTTTTTTAAGTTGATTTGATAAATAAATTCACAATGTTTAAAGTATTGTTGCGAAAATATTTAAATCAAGTTTCAAAATTACATGCAAACCAAAGGAAGAGCTATATTGATTCCATCGCTCGTAATTTTGACAAATTTCGAAAGAGAAAGAAAAATCTTATTTGCAATCCAATGACACTTTATAATAGTTTTATTTGTAATAATGTAATAATATAATTAAATATTGATACAATTAACGAAACAGTTTTTTGTAAGAATAAAAATTGAATTTAATTTTTTTTTCTAACAAAAGCCTAATAAAAAATCCACTTACCCTCACCGTAGATGTAGTTGTTTTCTAAAAACACAAGCAAAAGAAGGGCGTTTCAAACACAATGAAGGGATGCATTACACAATTTTCCCCTTCAACTATTCCTTAGACCGCGTAAGTCGCACTTTATGGGCTAAGGAACCCGGAGTTACTAGTTTGGGGTCTCGTATGTGGCCGTAATCAGTGATAACATTTGTAAGGTGGAACTGAGATAGTTTGTTGTTTTTTTTTAATCAACATAAGGTGTAGTGGTCTAAATAGTAGGCGCTAGGTGTAGTAAGTTAAATTTTGGACCGAAGAAATGTGTACATTATTAAATATATTTTAAGTTTCCGTTAGATTAGGTACACAGTGGTAGTACAGCGTTCTCTTCCATTTGCCAATATATTACGATGACCTTAAGTGAAGAACAGTATATGTATAGAGTGTTGATCACAAAATGGTGTTAAAGATGCATGGAAATTGAAATAAAAAGGATTACTTAGCTTAATTGTAACAACACAGAACTTAATTTTTGCTAATGTGGGCCTTTTGCATGATTTTTACAAAAAAAGTACTTTTTTTTTTAAATAAATAAAGAACTGTCATTAAGTCGTATAAATAAAAAAATTATGAAAAAAGTATTTTAAATATGTTAAGAACGTTAAATGAAATCTATAATATTTGAGAAGTATGTTCAGTAAAGATTTAAGATACGAGATGGATGTGGAAAGGCGTATTGCACCGGTAACAGGGTTCACGGTGCCTTAGCTGTATTGATGAGCGAAACGTACAGAAGAGTACTAGCGAGGATGTCACGGTGAGAATGAAGAAGAACGTGCTCAGCTGGTTTGGGCACGTCGAACGAATGAGTGATGAAAGAATGGCAAAATTTGGCATTTATGACGGAAAGGAGAAGGGTAACAGAGATAGGGGGAGACCTCGGTTGACCTTCGAAAACACAGTATCGAAGATACTGGAGGAAGGTCAAGTAAAAAGCTTGAGGACCCCCGAAGGGCATGTTTTTTCCGACTACCCCGCTAGAGATACAGCGTGAAGCTAGTTTAGTTTTTAGTTAACTTTTAATTATTGTTGAAAAAGTTATGGAAGTCGTGGCACAGGATTTGATTTCCACTTGGGGAATTTATTAATATTTTCATTTCTTCGCTTTGGTACCAAGGCAAAAGCGCGGCATTGAGTGTCGCCATTCAACACACAACGCTTCTAGACCGAGATCCCAGGGCCCCCAGACCTACGTCATATTAACAAAGCTGAAATTTTGAGGACTCTAGCCTAATGAGGCCAGTCGTGGCGCAGCGGCACGAGGTGTGATTGTAATACCGACTGGTTGTGTCTTAACACTAGGTTCCCTCTGCCTAGCCTGCTGTGTGCGGGATACAGCGTGAAGCTGATTTTTTTTATTAGCCTAATATGTAGTTAAGACTGTATGCGTACTTATTAACTTGAAAGTACGACCCTTTCAGAGGTAACGCCAACAAAAATATTAATTTAACCAACGTTAAAATAAAAATGCTCGTATTTTAGTATATTTTCAAGACTAATGTAAAATGTACCGAAAAACTGAAAAAATAAATCAAAAATAAAGTAACATTTTTTATTTATTTTTCAGTAGTTTTCCATGTAAAATCTTGAATCTACAACATATCTAATACAATATCTGAACAATTTTCATATTTACGAATACCTACATGAATTCTAAAACCCAGCTAAATACAAAAAAAATGATAGGTGAAATTTAAACACATGCCATAAAGCAGTGGAAGGGGGAAACATGTTCCCCCGAGGGAATACAGGACATATGAGCTTTTTTACTGTTACCAATTGTCACTGCGGCCGCTGGGGACCAGACCCCGTAACTGAAGCATGGAGTTGCTTAAAACTCACCCAAACATATTATATGGATATTTAATATCGCATTAGGTTTATTTTTTGTTATTAGATTGACCAGACCCCGTAACTGAAGCATGGAGTTGCTTAAAACTCACCCAAACATATTATATGGATATTTAATATCGCATTAGGTTTATTTTTTGTTATTAGATTGATTAAATATTAATAAAAAACCTTTGAAGCTTGTGCTAATTAGCAAAAAAAAATTGAAGATTTAACATCTAAGTGTTCAGTCTTCCAAAAAAAGTATTTTTAAACCATTATTATACCCTACCTATATACAATTATTAAGATTTACAATATTTATAAAAAAATGCAGTTAGTTTTCAATGTCTCAATTAATAAAAAAGAATTATATATATATATATATCGCATCGTGCATGAAAAGAGGTCATATAAAGGTATTCCTATACAAATATAAGTACAATACAAAAAAAGACGAACATTTAAAGTTTAGTAAGTTATCTAACACGCGATAGTTGTGAGTTTAAGATCCCCCACGGTAAGCTTTAACTTTTTCCCTTTATTTTTATAAGGATCGGCGCTATCGTATATATCTTTATAATAAGTAGAAAATAAACAAATAAAAATAATGCTTGATATTTCACTCCAAATAATTGTTAAGTCCAAAAATATTTATAGAAATTTTAAGAAATTAATAATATTTCATAGAATTATTTAATTAATTTCTTTTTTTTATGATATTGATTGAATCTGTTTATGTGTGCAGGCATAATAAAAGTAACTATTCCTTCGATATTATGTACATTTATATGAAGTCATAATTGGCTATAAGTTTAATCCAATTAATTTTTTTTTTACTCTTTTCAAAATCAAAATCACAACACAAAATCACACACTTACTACCCGATTGACTAGAAATGACATATTGAGTAGTGAAATTGTCGCTTTGACCTCCAAAAGGAGGAAACAAAAATAATTTAAATATTATCATTTCTTAGAATCGGGAGCAAACCCATTACGATCACGTTTAACCAATCCCACTGCGCCACGATGGCCCACAAAACACTATTAATATAATAAAAAAAAATGTAAAAAGATAAAAACTAATTAATTATTTTCATCCAACAAATGATGTTAGTAAATGTAATACTTAAATTTCTATTTAGTACGTCCGTTCCACCCCACACGTTCCGCACCCCTTGTAAATTCGGCCACTTGTTCGAATCATAACTGTGCGATATAAATCACTATTAACAGAGTATAATTTATTTAATATCAACTTGCGATCGCACTCGTATAGTGTATGGTATTAATGAAGGGATTGAAATTTTGAATATCAATGTACAGTGTTGTAATTGTCGTTATGTTGGTTTGAATTACTTTTGCTTGTAATTTTTTTTAGGGTTCTGTACCTCAAAACCTAAAAATGATATTCCATCTCTTAAGGCCATTTATCTCGAGATCGCGAGGAGATATCAAGCTCAAGTTAATATCTAATATTCGAGTCAACAGTCTCTTGGAGCACGGAAAAAACTTCCAAGTCAATGTAATCAAGACCATTTATGTCTGTCAAATTCTATAGAGTATTTTTCGCGGACCTACTGTAATGAAATTTTGCACGAAGAGAACTTTTTTTTTTCAGCTTCACGCTTTATCCCGCACACGGCAGGGTAGGCAGAGGGAGCATAGTGTTAAGACACTCCGTTCCCCACTTTCTGCCGAATTCTGGAGGCATTGCGTGTTGAGTGGCAGAACTCAACGAAGAGAACTTATTATGAAAATAAATATCCAACAAGTGAAATTTAATAGAAAAAAAAATTCAAATTGATATTTATCTCCCGTAGACCTATAAATATGAAATTTGACAAGTGAGATCTTGCAGTACAAATATAAAAAAAATCCGATAAAAAAATATAATACAGATTTTTTTCTTTTGTTTATATTACTATATAATATTTTTAGTAAAAACTAAAATTGCGAGCTTGTATTTGTAGTTCATTTAATTTCAAAATTAGTGCATTTCAATTTTTATAGGTTATAATTTCCTTTGACCTACAATCCTGAAATTGATATGGAACACTTGATGAAGATATGAATGTTAAGTGGCGTAATCAACGCCACACTTTGTCTTATTATCATAATGAGAAAATGAAAAAAAAACTTCACTAAGTGGGATCGATCCCACAAGTGCCCAATAGTGCCTGCGCCAAGAAGTCCTTAATATACCAAATATATAGAGAAGAGTACTCGTAGAATCAAAATTCCACAAAAATTGTACTTTGTCAGTTAATTTTAAGATACCGTGACTGATATTGGGAGGTAAAACGTAAAGCTGATTTAACGTGCTACCAGACCAGACAAAAAAAATGTGTAATTACCCAGAAGACCGAACAAGACAGCGGGATACTGACCAGTGTTAAGACACCTTCGTTCTCCACTTTTGCCGTATTCTGGAGACATAATATGTTGAGTGGCGAAACTCAACGCCGCCTCGAAACCAGGGAGAAGAAAAGGAAATATAAAATATTTCCCCGAGTGGGAGCCCACAACCTGTCGCGTTTGCAGTCACACAATCCTCTGCTCCACGACTGACCTCAATTGTAAATATACTGTATATATTTTAATTTATATTTAATGTAATTTATAAAACAAAAAAAGGTCTATACCAGTTATTACTTATTAATTTTAATATATTCAATATATTTACGACGGTAACTTGTCCTGTTCTACTCTACGTATTAAAAGAACATTTTGCGTGCCACCAATCAGCCATTTGCTTCAATATTAAATCTGTTTATTACCACATGTCCAACTGTACCGACAAATCGCCATCAATTTACTCAATTTGCAATCTTAATACTACTTAGTACCGAGAATTGAATGTCAGCGAAGGAATTATGTAAATTGTAACCCTTACGTGTCCATGTGATGACATTTTGCGTCTGTCATTATTTTTTTATTATTAAAATCTAATTATTTGTATGAGGATGTCGGATCCATTTGAATATCGTATGAAGGCTATTAAATAGATTTCCAATTCTATTTTTGTAAATACCTCTTGGTATTAACACAAGCTATGGCGTGACTGATAACAGCCATTGCATATTTCATTGATACGTGCATGCGAGTAAATGTCTTGAGCTTCATCATACCTAATATATTATTCAAGGGACCTACAAGGCTTCAATGATTATTCTATTATTGTTTAACTTTTGTGACATATTTCTTGGTTTTTTTGTTGTTTATCCATTTGAAATGTTTTAAAGTTAAATAATAATACATTTGTCGGAATAGGGCTCTGTTTGATTGTACCTATAATGTCTCGCACACCTGTCCAAATAAGCTTAATTATTTTGTTGCCGATTACAGTAGGGTTAGTAAACCGCATCAAATTAAAAATATACACTATTTAGTTTCGATTTTTTTTCATCGATCAGGTTAGTAATTACCACCGCCAGATTATTGAATATTTTTTGGTGCAAAGGACAGCTTGTGTGTCCTTCAAGTCAGTTATTTCCTTGGAGATTTGCTACTAAAATATTTTCTTTTTTTTATAATAATAGTTAATTAACATTTATCTTTAAGCGTCACTTACATTTACTCAGCAATATCGACAAACACAATATATGAATAAGACACTCTTTTCCCCTTGATCAATTTTTATTTTTAATCTATTCATTTTTAAAAATATTTTCTATAACAAAATTTTAAAAACTTATAAACACTACTATTTCCAGCAAAAAACATATAGATATAGCTATAATAGTGTGCAGAATGTTACATTACGTGCTACACGCGTGCTAGTGCCGTATAATTGTGATCTACAGGTCCCGGGGGCCGAGACCACCACCCGCCGCACCCCCGGACGCACCCCCGACGTTCTACGGAAAAATTGTTAACGAAAGACTTACGACCGATCTTACACTGAGATAAATTGCCTCGTAGAGATACTTGCCATTTGCTTCTATTTGTATAGATTATTTTCATTTCCAAATTAAAATTAAACTTTTTGTCATAATTCGTAAGATTATCTAACGGATGCCACATTGTTACTTATTTGTTTAATATTTGTATATTTTAAGTTGTTTTTTATATACACATTACGACTGAATGCGCAGAAATGGAAGAACAACAATTAATTTTCATTTCTGTTTTAGGTTTTCTTTGCTTTTGGTTTTGAAATGTACGATATGAATAGAGAAAATAAAAATAAATTTACAATAAATTTGTAAAATGTACCCAACATTTTACTCCAACGCATATGGACTTACAATTTTTGTTCATTGTAAACATTAATTTTCGCTACAAAGCCGGTCAACAGCATAAGCATATTGGTAAAACACTTGCGACCAATCAACGTCACAACAGACTCACCCCCGATGAAAAAACAAGTGTTTGCACTCATAAAGAATGAGTGCAAATCTGCACAAAGATCATTGTTTATGTTTCCATATCGTCCCGAGAGCTGCCATTGTTGCCGGCTCCCTCCCTGTTTACAATACGACGTCTGATTTAGCATGAATGCTGAAGTTAATTCGGCGGACGATTATAAAGATCACGACTCCCCCCCATCTATCATAATCCTCTTAATCTGAGTGAATTTGACAGTATGATAAAAACGAATTACAAAAGCCATTCTTTCCTCAGATGGGCCACCACGGCATGGAGGGGCTGGACATGCTGGACCCACTTACGTCGTCGTCGATGACAACGCTGGCGCCGATGGGCGAAGCCGCACCGCCGCACCACCAGCTGCACGGCTATGGTGCCATGAACCACGTGATGAACCACCACCACCACACCGGCGGGCTTGGGCACGCGCCGCCCGCGCACCTCGCGCACCCCGCCGCCGCGCTGCACCCCGACACCGACACCGACCCGCGCGAGCTCGAGGCCTTCGCGGAACGATTCAAACAGAGAAGGATAAAGCTGGGCGTCACTCAAGCGGACGTAGGCAAAGCGTTAGCAAATTTGAAACTACCAGGAGTAGGAGCTCTCTCTCAAAGTACAATTTGCAGATTTGAGAGTTTGACGCTGAGCCACAACAACATGATAGCTTTAAAACCGATATTACAAGCGTGGCTAGAAGAAGCGGAAGCTCAAGCTAAGAATAAGAGGCGAGACCCGGACGCACCGAGCGTGCTGCCGGCGGGAGAGAAGAAGAGAAAGCGAACTTCCATAGCGGCGCCGGAGAAGAGAAGTCTCGAAGCCTACTTCGCCGTACAGCCGCGACCCTCTGGTGAGAAAATAGCTGCGATCGCAGAGAAACTAGATCTGAAAAAGAACGTGGTCCGCGTGTGGTTTTGTAACCAGCGACAGAAACAGAAGCGTATGAAGTTCGCGGCGCAACACTGACCGGCGGGCGGCGGCGCGGCACTGCTGTACCCAGGCGCTGGGTACGGCTACTGAGCCGGCCGCTGGCCAGGGCGGCCACGCAGCGACATGGTATTTCGTGAGCAATAATAACATCTCGTTTGTAACGCATCCACAGTTTTGTATATTGCATTTCGTTTAAATCTACGCAACATATTCACACTAGGACAGATCGTCTAAAATGGTCTGATTTTCATTTCGGGAACGGTCAAAGTCATGTATGTGTATATTTTTCGAGACACAGGGTATATACTTGATTATATACATATCATTAAATTAATACGAGTCGCTTCGTCGTACATTATTTATTAAGTTTGAACGCGCCGAGTTCAGATGTTTTCGGAACATCGAGTTGTACATGAAAAAAAAAAAGAAAATCAGGATTTTTAAGAAAATGTGCCTTGCAAATAATCAATATTCTGTGTTTAATGTTAGTAACTTGATCGCTGTGTTGCGGGTTCGAGTCCGGACATTACACACGAGAAGGATGTCCTGTCGAAACACCATACATCGAAGACATACTCTAGGCTGTTATTAGATTAGGCGAGTAGAGAAAAGATAAACGCTTTTGTAAAATAAAAGAAAATTATATATAATTTAATTTTATAATTTATTCATTTAATATATTGGTATGTGAAGCCTACTCCTTAATCTATATACAGTCTCCTAACTTCTAAGATGTTAATTTAATATTTTGTTATCTATTTTGTTCCTGTACTATTAATATAACTTGTACAAAGTAATTTTAAGAGGTCCTTTTATAACTAAAGTGTAGATACTAGTTTATTCAACATAACCTTATTTATATTCAAAAATGAACGAGCGTTCCGTTCCGTTCGTTGTACTGATTCATTTGACACAACCCGTTGAGATTTTTACAAACACTGCACAATTTTAGAATAAGGAGTTATTACAGACATTTAGCCAAAATAGTCTTAAACATCCTTGTAAATAAGACGCATTTCGACTTATATTTAGGCTTTAGGGAACCATAGTTACTAATATGAATGGAGTTAGTACAACACTGATAAATTCTAATTTTAACGATTATTATTAGTGATATCATATAATCTTTTGTGAACATTGTTACCGATACGACAGTTTCATTTGAAACTTTATCTTTGTAACACATGTGAGTTATTAATTCGTTGCTTTTGTTCCGCACTGAATACCTTTGTATTCGTAGTTAGCGTAGAAACGAAAATTTTTCGAAATAATAAAATGCAATGCTTAATTTAAAATGAAAACTTGCAAATTATAAATAATATTTTTAAAATGGAATATTGTAAATATATCTTTATTGTTAAGTAAAAGAATGTGCAATCTAGAAGTCGGTAAATATGATAATATATAGGATTTATTAAGTTAACACCTTTAATACAAGTAGTGTCGAAAGCTTTAGTCTCGCGGATGTCTAGTCATGTAGCATTTACTATATTGTGTTGTATGTATTTTTTTTTTATAATTTTCTCAATGATTGTACAAAATAAAAATCTTTATATTAAGTATTACTAATTTAATAATTTTTGCACATAATAGTATCTAGAGGGTAATTATTGCCTTTTATAAAAAGATAAAATGCTAAGGCGATGTAATTTTAGATTTATTATATGGGACCCCATTTTTGGTTGCAATAAGAAAAGGAGATACTGAAACGTACAGTAAAGAATATCAGTACAAGTAATATCAGTTATCGTTTACATATTAAAATAATAATAAACTTTTAACAAATAAACTAATTTTTATTTATAATTAATATTTAAATTTTGAAGCCTTAAAAAATGCCATGTTTCTAATTCAAGTTAAATTAAATTTATCAAACAAGGAGATTCTAAATAAAAATAAGTACATTCCATTTAATAACAACATGAACTCAAACTATCTCGCGTCTACATCGATACATGGGGGCCAATAAATTAAAAATATTTTACAATCGGTACTTCCAGACAAACCATACTCCTTGTTCTCTAAGAAAATAGATGTAATAATAAAAAAAAACATATATTTGACAAAAAAAGCCCATTAATAATAAATTTACAGCTAAGCTTTGCTATAACAGCAAATCAAATTTTGTATTGTTTTCATGAGTATACAGTTTCTACGATAACTTGGCAGTTCTTTGGCAATATTTATGATGATTAGGAATGCTAAAATATTGTTAATTTAAATAAATTTACAAACTAATTTTTATAAAGTCTAGTGCCACGCTGCATCCCGCATATATCGGGGTAGGTACAGGAACCTAGTGACACGACACTCCGTTTCCCATTTTGTTTCATTATAAGGCCTAATATGACCAAAAGATTAAATTTAAATATTTATTGTACACCACAAAGAGACTCAATACATGTTATCGTAGAAAAATTTCGGATACCATAGATTAAAGTTAAACACTATTACTTTTCATGTAAATCAGCGCTAAGTTTAAGTAGACGTTAGGAGATTCTCTTGCAATTTATTAATTCTTAACTACATTTAATTATAATACTAAAAAACAAAATCTTACTTGGAAGACGAATAAACAATAAATAAAAATAGAAATATTAGAATACGTCCTGTTGTTTTATTATATCCTTTTTTGGCTTTCTGATCATGTATAAGAGAATATTAGATTTATTATGTAATTTTTAGGGTTCCGTATCCAAAGGGTGAGATGGAAACCCATTACTAAGACTCTGCTGGATATAAGACTGGATTTCATGAACCGTGATAGTTAGACAATAAAAATCCACAGATTGTGTATTTTTGTGGCCACTATGACAACAAATACGAAAAAACTAAATAAAATAAATATTTAAGGGGGATCCCATACGTCACAGGTACGGAACCCTTTAAGTACGAGTCCAATTCGCACTTGGCCGGTTTTTCATACATCTTCTGCTTACAGCAGGATAGTACTCAGTATCAAGGCATTACGTACTATTTTTTCAATAGTAGCCAAAGTGGAGAAAAGTGGGTATCGAACACACAACCAAAGCGTTTATATCTAAACGCTTTCTTCAAGTTCCTATACAAAAATATGTAATACCAATAACGTTTGTACTAAAAATTGCGCCTTAGACTGGCCATGAATAAAACTAGTCTATTTTAAACGAGAATACAACCAACTAGCTGTACACTGGAAGTGCCTAAAACTAAAAGTATATCGGAAAAGTTAATTGGAGACCAAAGGTTGTTTTTGCTTTGTTATTCTAAATTTCGATTGCTCCATTTTAGTTTTTTAATAGCCACGGCATATAAATACTTCGAACAGATAAAATAGGTACAAATAAAAAAGTACGGTGATGAGTTCCGCCACTGAATCCGCAAATCTGGTTTGATCTTACTTAAATTTGTAATTTGACTTTAATTTCTTTCGTCAATGTCTCTGTAATGTCTCAAAATTTGGTGGTCTGCAGTCAACACATTAGTTTAATTTTACTTACCCCGGATAGCCGCTAACATATAGAACTAACATATTAACATATTTGATAGATAACACTGGCAGTTAACATGTCTTATTTGATTCTATTTTATTCTATTCTAGCGTCACGTTGTATCTTTCGAGAGGTAGGCAGAGAGAACGGGGCGCCGAACGCCGCACTATGGATAATGCTAGAACAACGGCAGATCAAAATTCGTTTTTACTAAAGTTCTCCCTGACGCACTTTTTATAATTTTTTTTAATAGTATTATAGTGGAGCTTTGAAGTATTGATTTTTTTTTTGTGAATTACATTTGGAATATATATTTTTTTATTGTGAGAAATTGTAATACGTAAGAATATCTATTTCAGGTTGTTCGCATCGATATTTTAAACATAATTTCCTTAAAAATTAATTGCAAATAGATATAAAGTGTTATATATTTTTAAAAAGAATATAGTATGTAGATTTTAAAACCATTATTATATTGTGGATTTTGTGACTATATTCCTATAAAAAATATTAACAATGAGTGAAGAGAAAAAAGGTACGTGCTTAAAGTTCATCGAGACTTTTGACAGTTACCGACGTCTACCGACGCGTTACATTTGATATTGTTTTGTAGTCAAGATATTCATAAATAACGGATGTATTTCATACTCTTCTCTACACATCAGATCCGTACATTTCCAGTCATAGAAAAACCAGTATAGCAAAAGTGTGAAAGCACTTGATGAAGGTACCCTAGATCTTTTAAAATTGAATGAACTTATTTATGGATCCCGAAGTTCACCAAGTATAATTAAATATAATATACTCATCGTATAATATACATTCATTTCTAATATTATTCTACTTGTAAATCAGTTATTGTAAATTTTATATTTTATTAAATAAGTATGTGTAATCATAATTTTTTACTCAAATAGAAAACAGCTTAAAAACATTGTTTTTTAATAAACTAAATACATTTTTATCACTACTATAAGTAGTGTGGACTAAGAAAATTATTATTTTTTTTTCATTATTTTTTTTTATATGTATACTCCAATAAAAGTATAATATCTAAACTTTACCTAAAGCGCTATTGTATACTTTATGCTTGTGCAACAATTCAATTGTTTATCTTAACAAATAAAAAAGTTATCGATTTTTGATCTGATATAGACCTCGATTGCCCATAGTGCGCCGTAGCTTTTGGCGCTCGAGAATTCGGCATCTCTGCATACCTCTTTCGCCTTGTCCACTGGCAACAATCTCCTTATACATGCTCCTCATGCTTTTTACGTGACCTTTCTCCAGTACCTTTGAAGCTGTGCTTTCGAAGTTCAATCAAGACCGGTAAGACAGGTAGGGGGAGACCCTACCTGTCTTACCGGTCTTACCGCTTACCGATTCTTCTTCTCATTTTATGTTATATTATTATTAAATTAAATATGGAATATCTATAGATGAAATTATGAAAATAGTAATTATAAATGGTTGTTTGTAAAGCGCTTGAGCTTAGTTATAATTAGCGCAACCTCCACTAAGGTGTATTGGGGAAACACGACTAAAGTTATAGTAATAATATATGTGGTTTTTTTTTTAATTTCACGCTGTATTTTTCCCTCGGAGTAGGCAGACGGATCATGGGAACCTAGTGTTGAGACATTCCGTTTCTTTTTCCGCTTAATTTTTTTTTATTTCCTTTAATTTTTCACTTTGGCGCCAAGGCAAGAGCTCGGCGTTGTCGGACTTATTCAGTGGAGTACTTCAACGCCATGCCTCGAAAAACTCGGCGGAAAGTGGAGTAGTTTACAACTAGACATTTCAATACTATGTCTTCAAGTATAAGAGAATAGAGTTTAATTTTATAATACAATCAAAGTAGGCCTCATGGATCAGTGGGAAAGCATCTCTTCGTGAAAACAATGATTGTGGGTTCATTATCCGACGCTGGTAACCCAAGTAGGACATTGAGTTCCGCCACTTTATACACAACGACTCGGAGATTGTGGAGAAAATGGGCGGCGGAGTGTTTTATCTGAAGCTGCAAATTTGGAGGGCTATTAACCTTTTTTTTGTCATTTTGAACATTTTCCGTATTAATTTTAGGATCCAACTTGAAATTTAACAAAAATGAATATTTGTCCTTACCAGAGAGAGTCTAACCTACAACCACTGAGTAATTTATCATAGTTTTCAATACTACCATGATAAAAAATATAAATTAAATTAGCTTCACGCTGACAGCAGGGTAGGCAGAGGGAACCTAGTGTTAAGACACCCCGTTCCCCACTTTCTGCCGAATTTTGGAGGCATTGCGTGTTGAACTCAACGCCGCGCTTTGCCTCGACACTAGAGCGAAGAAATGGAAATATAAATTTAAGTAAATATTTCATCTCCTCGAGTGGGGATCGAACCCACAACCAGTCGATTTTACAGTCACACCCTGTGCCACAGCGCCACGACTGGCCTCCATGATAGCTTCATTAATAAAGTTTATTTAAATTGTTATTCTAAATCAGACAAAAAAAAACTTTTTTTTAATGTGTACAATAAAACGTAAATAAATAAATAAATAACAAAACGTTGAAATATATTTATTATTTTTATTAATATGATTTTAACAACCAGTCATGTCAATAATATATGTTGTTATAATAGTACAGATTGTTTGGTTAAAAATAAATATGTTTAAATCTTTTGATCAATACCCGTATATAAAATAATAAACTACATCAGACACGTTAGGTTACTCCTAGTTATTTCTACATTGTCTAGCCAGGTCGATAAAACACATTACAATGAAATTGCCTTAAAATTTATTATATATTTTTTTATTATTCTTATTTCATCGCTCTGGTACGAAACTACGCGGCGTTTGGTTCCGTTGCTAAAAGAAAAAGTGGAGAAATATCTTGAAACAAGGTTCCTTTTGCCTACATGGAAAATGTTTTGCGAATATAAAAAATCGGGGGTCTCCACTGAAGTGTCGTGATCACAATTGGTATATGTACAAATATTATTAAGCTGTAAAGCTTGTTTGGTTAAACGCTCTAGCGTTAGTAACTTCGGATTATTTTTTTTGCGTTTGATAGTTTAGTTTGCAAGTCTATAATATAGTTATCATGGGAGGCCTTATAGCCTTCTAATTTGGCCTAGAAGCTAAACTATATAATTAATCGTATATGTAGGTAACTCTGTGTGCCTGCGGTCAGTGATACCTCAAGTACCTACAATGTATCACAGACACAGCCGCAGGTGAGGGCTAGTTTCAGTATTTTAGAGTTAAAAAGTTTAGTTTATATATAATGGTCGGTCGAGGCGCAGGAGTACAAGTGTGCGACTAACGACTATACGCGTTACAGGTTGTAAGTTCGATTCCCACTTGAGGAAATGATATATTTAATACTTGCATTTCCTCGCTCTGGTAACGAGGAACTCCTTTGTCATACAAAGGAGTGTCCTAAAATTAGGGTCCCAGATTCTCTCTGTCTATCCTGTTAAGAACAGATACAGGTGAAACTAAACAAAGAGTTTAGCTTATAGTTGATAAAATCCATTAAAATATTTTTTCTTAATTAATATGTAGAAATAACATAAAACTTAAAAATAAGGAAATCGATTGATAGCGATTTTTAAGTAAATGTTTGTAATGTTTGTTTTTCTGCCCACCCTGCTGTGTGCGGGATACAGCGTTAAGCTGATTTTTTATTTTTTTAAAGTTTTTATTTCATAAAATTATGAAATATGTTAGAGACCGTCGTGGCGCAGTGGCACACGTGTGTGTCTACAAGCGCAACAGTTGTGTATTCGATTCCCACTCGGAGGTATTAAATGTTTAATATTTTAATTTTCTTCGCGCTGGTACAAAACAAAGCGCGGCGTTGATTTCCACTACTCAACAATGTCTCAAAAAAGGCGCGAAGAGGGGAATGGAGGTCCATTACACTAGGTTCCCTCTGTCCACCCGGCTATGTATGCAAAGTGAAAAGAATATATATGTCAAATCAGCTTCACGCTGTATCCCGCACACAGCAGTGTAGGCAGATGGAACATAGAGTTAAGAGACTCCGTTCCCCACTTTCTGCCGAATTCTGGAGGCATTGCGTGTTGAGTGGCAGAACTCAACGCCGCGCTTAGCCTCGACACCAGAGCGAAGAAATGGAAATATAAATTTAAGTAAATATTTCATCTCTTCGAGTGGGGATCGAACCCACAACCAGTCGGTTTTACAGTCACACTTCGTGCCACTGCGCCACGACTGGCCTCTATATGTCCACACATATATATCTAATATTAAGTTCAAATAAATTTTAACTTATATTTGGGCTTTAACTAGAAAGATGGTTATATAATTTAATTCTCTTCTGTCCGACAATAAAATGTATCGTCGGCATTGGTCTATTTGACGGGCCAAGGCTCCTACTACTTGCTGTCCGAATTTACGTTTATATTTTAATTACTTAAGTCAAAATTTCGAGTACTTTAGGTAAATAGTCATTGGAATTAAAAAATATTTTTGTTACCACAAATATAATAATAAGAATAAATAATTTAATAATTACATTAACATATTGTACACAACACACATACACTGTTGTAAAAAGTGTTAGTTATTAAGTTTTAGTTATGCTAATTAAACATATAACATTTTGAAAGTCTATTATCCATTTGTGTCAACTGTGTTTTAATTAATTGAATTTACGATTTCATTTTTAACTCGGTGGTTTTCCGGGATGAATCTACTTTTATTATGTATAGATTAGCGGAACTCAACGCAGCACTTTATCCAGACCAGGCATGTATCATTAAAGTTACAACCAACATACAAAATATCAAATAATTTAAGTAATTTTATAGTAAAGAGACTGATAGTAGAGCCTATATTGGGGTCAGCTTTCCCTAGAGGCGCGTGACGTATGGCGCCCGGTGGCACTAACTCACACGGGTTAGTGAGCGCCCGCCTTTACACGTCTTGCGCCGTCTTTAGATGTAAAATTAGGTATTATACTAAGACTTAAATAAATGAAACGTATGAATAATATAAAATATATTATTTATTTTCATTTATTCATAGTATATTTATTCATAGTATGTATACGCGAATCGTCGCTCGTAACCGAATGCGTACACTTGTAATAAAGAATACGCTACCTTGTTACCATTAAATGATAATTGATTATTTGAAGGTCCAGGTTGACGCCAGTCGTGGCGCAGGGGCACAAGCGTGTGACTGCAAACGCGACAGGTTGTGGGTTCGATCCCGACTCGAGGATATGAAATAATTATTTAAATTTATATATTTCATTTCTTCGTTCTGGTTCTGGTCTTCGTTCGTGACAATATGCAGAGGTGAGTTTCGCCACTCAACACGTAATGTTTCCAGGGCGGAAAGTGTAGAACGGAGTGTTTCAATACTAAGCTCCCTCTGCCTAGCGTGAAGTGAAAAGAACAACATGAGGTTTAAAAACCGTAGCGGTCTTTAAATCGTTACAAAAACAAAATTTACAGCATTTCTTGCCTAAAATGCAAAGTGATATAAAGGACTTATATATTTATGTATATGTTTCTCACTCCAATATCATAATTTTATGCACCAAATTAACAATTTTACACTCCCAATTCATACTGTTACACATCAAATTCATCATTTTATGATTTTTTATTGAAAAAAAAAAGAAACTGAAGTGCGAGTCGGACTCGCCTACCGAGGGTTCCGGACTGATTTCAGATTTGTGTTCAGATTGTTGTCCACGGGAAGTACAACTTATAATTGTAGACAAACTTATGTTTACTATGTATATAAAATACCTATAAACATTTCTATTTGGTTCTTTTTCCTTATTTATATTGTAATTTGTCACTTCGTGCAAATTTCGTAAATGTAGGTTCACGGAAAGTATCATATAGGTTTAGATTACTAGGTGAATATCAAAAAAATGCAGCAAAAACAATGCATAAATACTCCTATCGAAACTTTTGAATTTATTGACTTAGAAGCTAGATTTTTTTCTTTGTTCTAGAGAACCGTAGACCTGAATATTTGATATTAATTTCAGCTTGTTAACTCCACACTTGATATAAATGGTCTTGACAGACGGACAAGAGGATCGTCTATAGATCTGACATATTATATGATATTGTATATTTTCGCCCTTTTGACCAAAATTAATGTAGCAGAATCTGACGTATAATGGTGGGTACGACCTCACTTGTGGAAATGATTACAAATACTAACTAAAAAATGTCTTTTCTCAAATTTATGTTTTTCCTGCTACACATATTACACTGCCACATTTAAAAAAATGCTTCACGATACCCCGCAACATAAGCAAAGGGAACCCAGTATTAAAACATTCAGTCCACATGCACCGTTCATTTTCAAGACATTGTGTGTTGAGGTAGGAACTCAATGCCACCATGTGTCTTGTTACTAGAGCGAGGAAATGACTCATTGATTCCCTTGAGTGGGAATCGAACCCACGACTGTCGCGATCACAACCAGTTATTGTGTACTGCAGCACGACGGTCTCTCACAAATATTGGTTTATAAAGGCAACATGTGTTGTATGCGAAAAGTAATCAATTATTTTATTTAAACTAAAATTGGTACGCACAGGCAGTGAGTGCCTCCGGCCATACTGTACCCACCATGTTTACATATCTTAATTCTCTTAACGTTAGATGCATTGGTGAACAAATTGGTCTTTAATTAAATTTATTATTGAAGCCGTCGTGGTGCAGTGGCACAGCACCTAACTGTAAGCGCGACGGTTGTTAGTTCGATTCCCATTTGAGAAATTTAATTATTTTCATTTCACCGCTCTAGCCCAATTAAGTCTCAAAGTCAGTCTCAAAAATTGAACATTGTGTGTGGAGGAGAGTCATAACAGATTAGGTAGGTAGGTTTTCTCTGTCTATAGTAGGTATATAGACAAAGGCTTTATGGCTAAAAAAAAGTTTTATTCATAGGGAAACTTGTAATTGTTTTAGATAATGCTCGCATTTGGCAGTGTATATATACAAAAGTTAGTCATGCCATTCTTCATTTTCTACCTAATTTAGATTCGTTTCGTAGTCAATGGATTCAACGCGAATGCCACTCAGAGCAGGAAAATCTTAACTGAAATTCTCTTGGTTCACGACGTTGAGATATACCACTCAACACGCAATACCTCCCGAATTCAATGGGAAATGAGGTACTGAAGTGTCTTAAAGTCGAAAAAAAAACCAATATTTTAATAAATTACTGTCTATTATAGAAATATAATTTAATTTTATCACTAAATCTCGTCATATCTCACTTTTTAATTGTGGTAAACTTAAATTGTGTGATGAAATTAAAGTAACTAAAATTTTGTATATAATATGACACATGGTAAGTGCCTGAGAATCAGATCGTAGGTACCGCTTGTTACATGGAAACGACTAACGCATATATTTTCAATTCGAACAAGTAGTTCTTGAGATTATCTTGTTCAACCAAACAAACTGTTCAGCTTTATAACATTAGTATAGATTACAATTTAGCCTCAGACAGAGACGTAGGTAGCTACCGCGTGTTTGAACAAGTCACTGCCCGAGGCGGCCTCGCCCCTCCGTTCTATGATTGTAACTCCCTAATATTGAATGTATGGAGATTGGCCTTGTATTGTGTAACACAAACAATATTTGGCTAATCTAGCTGTTTGGCTTAACGGTCTAATTGGATGGATATTTGCGTATGTCGAGAGGAATCGAGATTTACTTTGTGATGTCTGATTGAAATCGGACACCGTCGTCAACAGCTCGATCATCTATGATCAATCATTGATTCCATTTGATTCTATTTGATTCCATTTGATTACAATGAAAGGCAGCGTGGTGGATACGTTATGACGTATGTACGTAAAGACTTATTAATTATTTATTTATCGTATCTGTATGTCTGTGTGTCGTATACTACCCAGTATTCAATTGAAGTTATATTAGAGTTTTTTTAAACTAAATTCTATTATATAATATTAAAAAAAACTAATTGTGATAAATTGCAACAAATTACAACAATTACAAATAAGTCACAAAAGCTTCTTGTATTTTTTTACTATTAACTGTCAATATATTTTCCAGATTATATAATTATATATATACGTTTATGTTCATTTCAAAATGTTTATACCATAATTTTTTTATAATTTTGGTAATAAAAAAACTATTCATGTCGTTTATTTGTCGTATATAATGTAACTTACTATCTCAAATCGATTTATAAGTTTTTGTGTTATATGTAATTATTTTTTATTATTTTTGTAAACTATTTTTCTATCTGTCGAAAGATATTATCTTTTAGTTATCTTTTAGTTAGTTAGAAAACAGTTTTTATACCTTTTGTTTAACTATCAAAATTCTTAAAGCTACAAAAATAATTTCTCAAATTCAAAAAATAACCTGAGATTGTTGTTGTTATGTTACTGTTTGTTAATGTAAGAAGCGATCCAGCACCCAATACGTTTTCAAAAGTTGATACTTTCAAGTAGGTTTTCTATATCAACCATACTTTTATTGAAATTATAAAAATTTTAACGTAGGGAAATTTGAAAACCGTCTAAGCGCTTTGACCACTACGCCAAGCGTTTATATTGTAAATACGTCGAAATTCTGATATTGGAATTCTTATATTTGTATATGCTTCCTACAATTTATTACTTTAACTATTTTGTTAGCATCTCTGAAGGAAGATTTTTACTTTCCGCTACCCAAAGATAATTGCTTAGAATAATCATTTGGCAAGAGAGAATGCTATTAATTAAATATTTTTAACAAATCTTAGTTAGTGCTGGCTTACTGGTCAATGCACTAAAACGGTTTCCAAGAGGCACGGGTTCAAATCCTACTACGTTAAAATTTTTATATTATGTTTTCTAAAAAAAAACAATTGTTCTTTCCTAAGTATAAAATAACGTTTAAATAAAGATGACAAAAAATTCTTTCTAAAAGTTTAAGAGAGTTTAGCAAAAATAAATATATAAAAAACAAGTAATAATAATTACAGTAAAGGTATAAACACAGGGAATCCGCCGCGTCCGTAACACTCGCTTTTGTTGTTCTGTGAATATTTTACAAGCGGATAGAGGTGAGCAAAATTTGAATTATACACTTAATACCCTTACACTATTTTAGAAGGAATAATTAATATAGGATTTTTTTTTTCAATTTAGTTAACATTTTACCTTTTTAAAAATAAATGTTTTATAGTAAACTGACACAAGGTTTTAGCTTACTAAGACTAACTACAACGATTTTGTTAGATTACTAGTAGGGTACTCACTTGCCAAATTTAAAGTTATAAAGTCCAGTAGACTCGACTATGCGTAGTCTGAGAGTCACTCAGTAACGGAAGTTTTTTATGTATAGATTTTTTTTTTACTTTACGTTGTATCCCACATATAGCAGGGTAATCAGAGGAAACCTGGGAACGTAGTGTTAAGGAGAGGGAGCTCAACGTCGCGCTTTAACTCGTTACCAGAGCAAGGAAATGAAAATGTTAAATATTTCTTTAACTCGAGTAGGAATTGAATCCACATATGATCATGTGTAGATATGTAGGCAAATATAGTTTTACAATATTCTGTTCTCTACATATGGCCAACTGTTAAAATATCATTTGATGAATTGAAATAAATGATGAAACCTAAAGCTACGCTTTTCCTTACCAGCCATTAGATATAAAAAAATGAATATAATAATTTGGAGTGGGATTCGAACCCACAGTTAGACATTGCGCCACAATATTATATATTATTACTAAAAGTATTTTATTATTATACAAAATCCAAACAAAGCATTCGAATTCACCACCTCAAATCATCCATTCTCATCGGAAAAAACTAAATTGACACCCAACAACGAGACATTGACGTATTTCAACGCTCAAGCTCAGTAAATGTGAATTTAGTACATTCCTTGAGAGAGCGAAATCAAATCTATTTAACCCGCTAAGTGGCATACCTGATAAGGAACCAGAAAACTCACTGTGCGCTATAAATAAATCAATTCCCGACCGCATGGGGTGTCCACGTAGCCTGGGGAACCCTAAATTTAGCTAGGGTGTCACTAAATCACAGTTATTGTTAAATGTAATGCCCATAAATGTATAGTTGAAATATATAGGTAACGTTGGTGATAGCAAAACAATTTGTTTGTCTTGATGTATGAAAATTTATCATTCGTATGTTTATTTATGTTAAATTAACAAAATTATTTGTTCGATAAAACTATCACTATATTTATTAAGTAAAACGTAGTGTCTTAATACTAGGTTCTCAAGTTCCCGTTGCCTACCCTGCTATGTACCTCTCCGCCACGGCTGACTTCATATCTTTAATATGAAAAATATTTTAGAAAAATATAAAACTTTACTTTCAGAGAAAAATGCGATAGTCCTGGGTTTGGCTTCTTATCGGGAACAAAGAACTATTATCATTTCACCGATCTAAAGAGGCAAAGCGCGCACAATGCCTAAAAACTATAGAATAATAAAATATTCTAACTAAAACTATATTTAGCAAGTATATTACTAAACATGTAAAATATACGCCAATATCAAGTTATTCGAGCAACTTGGAACTAATTCATTAAGGAAACCAGGTTTCTTTACTTAGGTGAAGACGAAACGATCTCCCAAAGCTAACTGAAAGACAATAGATGAAGGGATCAAGTGCTATATTATTCTTCCATTCTGTATTAACGAGAAATGCATTTGAAAAATGCTAATTTAATTAGTTTTTTAAAACTTGGATAAAATAATGTCCATATAAATGTCTTAATGGGGAAAAGAGTATCCTAACACTAGGTTCCCAGGACCCCTCTGCCTGCTATTATAGCGTAGAGCGATACATTTTTATTTACCCACTCAAAACGCATCATTGGGCTGTCCTGCTGTTGACGTGATATCTCCGAATTGGCTGAAAAAAGGAAAACAGCGTTTCCAGATTCTAATGCCAAATACACCAACTTATTTCGTGATCTCTGACGTCTGCGGGAGGGCAACAGCATGAAGCTAAGTTATAAAATCAAATTGACACGACGCTGTAATATTTTCTACTTTAACAGGTATCGGGATAGGCAGAGTGTTGTCCGTTCTTTACTTTCTGCTCAAAATCGAGACTCATCACCACTCCACAATCACTCCTCTTTTCCTTACTCAATACCAGAATAAAGAACAAAGCTTATATGTAAACACTGCCTCCAGCATAAATTGAACCTACAACCACTGCGCCTACAGTCACAGTACGAAACAAAGCCACAACGGCCTCAAAGTCAATCTACTATGTTATATATTATTAATACATTATTACGCTACAGTATAATAAAACTAGAGTACTAAAGTAAAAAGTAAAGTTATGTTTCTAACACGTAATGCCTTTACGTTCAAGATATAAATTTGTCTTGACTACATCCCTAACGCTATAAAATTTGGATAAGCACCCCTGATTACCGGTTTTTTTTATGTGAATACTGCAGTAGGCTCGCCAGTGATTCGCCAGGACTCCAATGTTGAAAGTTTTTCTTGAAGAAATTTTTTGCAAACTTTGTCATATAAATTTAGGGGAAAGAAACTAACTAAAATATAATAATTTAACAGTAAGTATTGTCGTATCTTTTTTTTTAATATATAAAAATTTATACTACTATGTCGTCAGTTAATGTTTTAAGTGAAGTTAAATAAATATTTGTGATTTAACGTTAATTAAACTCTCTAATTTACGTTAGTTACTACGATGATTATAGTATGTATCTGTAAATATCACATCAAGTCGATAGATTCTTATAACTATTTATTTTATATATAATGTTAGCGTACTCGAGTAAAAGAGGGTAGATTTAGGTGGAAAATAACTATAAAAGCGGTGGAATTGTGTCAATCGGGGGCCACTTGCTGGTGAGTGACGGCCCCTATTGGAAGGAAACTAGTGTGAAGTATTGTTAGTAGGT
>DWMY01000522.1:0-23611 GCA_018249775.1 Heliconius hecalesia formosus | reverse complement strand
CGTTCCCCACTTTCCACCGAAGCAATGCGGCGGAACTCCGTGCTTTTGCTTAGTTGAGTAGTAATCCTTACATTTCTATTTAAAGTTGTATGGAGAACACACGCAGGAGGTTATGCAGTAAAAAAGATATAGCGTTATACAATAGAAGAATGCATGTTAAAAAGATTTCCAGATAAAATACTAGCCTCCACGTAAACTTAATAACTTTCAATTCTATTCGTCATCCACAATCTATTAACCGTCATCATCCAGTACCTGTCACCCTTACATTTTTCAAAAGTAAATCAAGAAACAGGTAACAAGAAAAAGTTAATCATATTGTACTCGTATTAAACAGCAAGTTCATCTGTCTCAGTTTCTAATGTGCTAAGTAGATTAAACTTTAACATTAAGTTAGTCTGTACAATTTATACATCGAACTTCTAAACAACAACAATATATGGACGCAGTGAACTAACTTATCCAACATCAACTATTTTTCGCACAGATAAGTGGAATCTCAAAGGAAAAGAAAAAGTAAGGAGTTCTAAATTTACATCATAGTAATATTATAAATGTGTATGTAAGTGAGGTCAGTCGTGGAGCAGAGACACAAGTGTGTGACTGTAAACGCGACAGATTGTGGGTTCGATCCATACTCATCCAAAAACTATCCAAATGTATATTTTCATTTCTTTGTTCTGATGTCGAGGCAAAGCGCAGCGTTGAGTTTCTCCACACAATACGCCATGCCTCTAGAATTCGGCAGAATGTGGAGAGCTCAGTGTACTAACACTAGGGCCTCTGTGCCTCCATGAAAAAATCTTGTGAGCAGTATATTTTAACCTTCAATGTAGGTTTAGATTGATAATGATAGATTGTAAGCGTGTGACGCCTCATTTATGTTGTGAGCATCTCTGTTCTTGTCTTGTCTATCGTTCTTCTGTCGTGTCTTCTGTTTAGTTCAGAAGACTGGAGAGTGGACGTAGTGTGGGCAACGAAGTGTTCATTTTACACTTTGCTGTCTTTCTATGCAGGAAAAGAAAGCTAAAACCAAATTATATATTTGTCAAACAATGAATTTTAATGAACGCAACCAAAAATGTTGAATTAACTAAAGCCAGTCTCGAGCAAAATAAAATTAGCAGTGAACTATAAAATAAAACGAATAGTTTTCTTTTTCAAGAACTACAATTAACAGTTACTTAACACGATTTCCTTTGTTGTCGTCAAAATTACCGCCGCTACATAAAAGTAGAACCACTCTCTGTTCATTGAGGACACCATTATATTGTTATAGTAATTAACTATGTTTGTTCCTGTACATAGATAGAGTTTCACAATAAGTATTAGAATAGTTTGTTTTCTAGTTTTACGCTCTATCAAGCAATTAGCAGGGTAAGCAGATAGAACCTCGTATTAAGACTCTCCCTTCCCCACTATCTGCTGAATTTTCGAGGTATTGCGTGTTAAGTGGCGGAACTTAACGCAACGCCTTTGCCTTGATATACCGGAGCGAAGAAATAGAAATATTAATAATTAATAACCCCGACTAGGAATTGAACTCACAACCGTCGCGTTATAGTCCCACGTTTGTGCCCTTGCGCCGTGACGACCTCGAGGCAATTTAAGTACACATTCGTGATTTAACTGTTAAAATAGTTCATTTGTTAATCATTTTACCAAAATAATGTTTTCCCGGAATAAGTAAAATTAAATCTAAAATAAACTAATTGTAAAATACAGACAACATAAGAAACAGAAATATGCTACAAATCATAATAAAAGTCAGCAAAAACAAAAAGTTTTTGTCGGAACAAAGTCCGCTAGTGGCTTGTAGTTTAAGAGATTAACCGCTGTCCAAATTCAAAGTAGGGATGTCACGATCGGGTTGCGGGAACGAACAATTAGTCAGATCAACGACTCAGAGCTGGAACCGGAAGTACTTTACGGTTTTTAGGTATTCAACGATTGAAATTATTAAAGACAAGACTTCCGGTCGCTTGAGAAAATGTTATTTTTGTATAAGTTTCATATTTCAACGTGGTTTTTGAAAATATATTTGCTTGTTTAGTTGCAGATATTTAATAACGGTTTTTACTGTTACCAATCATTCAGTCTTTATTATATTATGTGTGAAAATTTACCTAATTTTAATAAAACGTATTCATTTTTCTATTAATATACAAAAATGAATACGAAATTAGCTGTCAGATTCCTACTAATTAATGGCGGGTATGTATTCGTTTGTATACACTAGTGAACGAATGTATGAATGAGTGACTGTATCGACTGAGCGAATGTATGAAATATGAGTTTATAAATACATACACTGCACTTATGATCCATTGATTTTTATTTTTTATCAAGTAAAAAAGGCAAAGCACGCTCACATACCTCCAGAATTTGGAAGGTGGGGAACTGAAATGTCTAAACGGGAACGATTTTATTTAAAATTAGGTTTCCAGCTATCTCATATAAATATATCCACAAATACAATCAAACACACCTAATACGTGACTAGCATCAGTATTAGCAAGTCCAAACGAGTTCTGTAACAGTTTAATATTTGTCTCATAACATATTCAGAGCCATTTTCAAGGCTTTAGTTAGACGTCGCTGATATACGGTCCTCTAAACTAAACAAACTTTGGCGAAACGTGGCGTTGGATGGTTGTGGATGGGAGTGGATGTATTCTATTAAAGTTCCTGTTTTTCAAACGAGCTCACCACAATATCTCCTAGAGCCGTGTGATTTAAGAGAATAATAAATTGTGCGATAAAATAGCAAAATTGCTGTTCTAGCAAATATTATATTTTAGTGTATTCGCTTGATATTTAGCAGGATTGTAAAAAGATATTCCAATTGATTTTAATGAATTGTTTGAATAGAAATAAAAGTAGAATTTTCTTTGTTTAAATATTATATTGGTTAAATCAATTGTATTTCATGTTTTATATGTACTTTTTAGTACGCGTCTATTTTAATTTGGGGAGTTAAAAGTCATCAATCAAAACTTTCCCCGGTCATATTCCACGTACAGTATCGTTATAAAATAAACTAATTTATGTTAATTTATTGGGAAACAGAGTGTTCTAACACTATGTTCCCTCTGGCTACCAGGCTGAGTGCGGGATAAAGCGTGAAGCTGATTTGATTAATGTTAATTTTATAACGAATTAATTATTCTTACAACTCTTCTTTAAATTTCCATTCCAGATTCTAGAAACATTTGTTTGTTATTTTCACATTGTTTCAGCCGACTTGTTTGTAACATTGCACGTTGGGCGGAATTGCCCAGTATTCACTTAAGTGCTCTTAGCTAACTTAACAAAATCAACGGCGATATTTAAGGTAAAGATTTTTCACAAAATTACATTTTGAACACTTATCTAAACTAAAGCTGCGTCTCTCGGCGGAAAGTGGAGATCGGAAGTGTCTTAATACGAACGAAGTGACGTACTATGTAGGTTAACACTAGTTTACCTACCTTGCTGTATACGGGATATAGCGTGAAGCCTTTATCTAAATTAAGTTTACTTCTTCATTTTGATTTTTAACAAAAAAATTGAAAACAAACCAAATATTTTTACCTTTTAATTTAGCCAAAAAAAAGACAAATTACCTCATTGTTTAGGTTTATTCGTAGTAAACATCTCACCGTATTTTCTTTTTATGAAGATGTAAAGTACAACGGGGTGCGAGTAAGCGCGCCTTTGAAATATGTCTTAGATATATATCAAGGTAATTTAGAACATCTCGCTGAACTATCGGTTGCTATTGAATTGTACATTTTGTGTTTCCGTTGTTTCCGTTTGTGATGCTTTACACTGCCTAGTGTTAAGACATACCGTTCCTCGCTTTCCGCTGAATTCTGGAAGCATTGCCTGTCGAGTGGCTTCTTTTATTTAGTTACATCCACTAAACTAATACGTTAATTAATCATAACATTTAAAATCTCACACTTCACGTAAAAACAAACAACGAGCTCTAAACAACCGTCCCTCTAAAATCCGGGGCTCATTAAGTAAATGAGGAAATATATTTTTCTCGCTGGAATCAACGCGATCAAAACTCCTTGACTTTAAGTGCTTTTAACACAAACTAGGATTCGCATTTAATTTGGGAGCTAAATAGTTCTCTTCGGGCTCTATTCACATGCCCGCATTGAATTATTTTTATAGTCCATTTTTATATATAAAACTGAAATTTTCCAATTTTTCAGGTTGGAAGAGCGTTGTGTGGTATGATTGAAATGTGATATTTGGTTCAGTTGTACTTAACAACGCTTAGGTAAACCATTTACACTTGGTATTTTGTTCATCCAAAATACATAATTACAAAATTTATTAGATACAGAGATTAGAAACAGATTTTTTTCCATGTTTGCCAGTTTTCAACCACGCTGACTGCCATTATCCGTTGCCTTAGTTGGATCGTAAAACGAGAGGAGAGCAAGTGTGCCATTGCTTGTGGGTTGGTGCCGCAGTCACAGGTTGTTTGACTCTTTTTGTTTGTTAATACACTTAAAGACTTTAGAAGTGAATATTTTAAGAACGCCTTATTGTAATTTTCCTTAGGGAAACACTTACTTTGTTAAACATGCACATCATTTTCACAACGGACTTAATCATTCGTCAAAGAGTTATTAAAAAAAGGAAAAATTTTTTACTTGACTTCGTTAAGCAATGGAGTTATACTTTATACTTATAATTTTAGCCCTTTTGAACCTGCTCTAAGCTTTCACATACAGTAGCATTGTTTTTGTCGATAAAGGTAAATTCACTTATAAAAAAACAAAACTAGCTTATAATACTAGCTTATATTTATAATTGAGGCCAGTCGTGGCGCAGGGGTACAAACGTGTGACTGTAACGTGTCTCAAATTACAGGCTTAATTTCCACTCGAAGCTAATAATTAATATTTCATATTTTCATTTTTTCGCATTGGTGTCGAGACACAACGAAAGAATATTTTTAAAATTCTCCGTTCTCCACTTTCTAATGATTTTAGAGACATTGATAAGAGGCAATCCCAATAACATATTTTATCTTAGTCGATTGGAGGATGATCTTATTTTTTAATTTTATAGAGGATTTACAAAATCATTGACGTGGACGCTTAGTTTATTAAAGATTTATGATTCCAATTTTAAGAAACCAGTTAAGTGCGAGTCGTGATGGTTTTTTACAAACTTAACCTTACGGGCGTATGCACTTATTTTGTATAAAATGAACTAAACATATAAGTTTATATTGATTGCGGTGGCACAACCATGTGAATGCCAACGCGACAGTTTTAGGTTCAGTTCCCACTCGGATAAAATAAATATTTAATATTTTAATTTCTTTGCTCTGGTACATAGACTAGTTATATTTTTTTTTCCCATCATCACATGAGCTGTATTTAGAATAAGTCAAAATATATCTTTATTTATACAAATTATGTTATTTTACTGATTACGAGGCCAGTCGTGGCGCAGACGCACAGAGTGTGAGTGTAAAATCGACTGGTTGTGGGTTCGATCTCTACTCGAGGAGACAAAATATTTACTTAAATTTATATTTCCATTTCTGCGCTCTGGTGACGACGAGAAGCGCCTCGTTGAGTTGTGCCAGTCAGCACGCAATGCGCCCAGAATTCGGCAAAAAGTGGGGAACGGAGTGCCTTAACACTAGGTTCCCTCTGCCTACCCTGCTGTGTACGGGATACAGCGAAGCTGTTTAATTTGATTGATTTATTTTATTTTGTATACTGATTTGTTTTACTATTCGTAATTAAAATATTTTAACAACATAATTAAAAATGATTTCACTTAAAAAAACCAGGTTCCATTTAATTTAATTTTATTTGTAGATTGAGATCAAAAGAAACCTTAATGTAAACAGATTATTATTATCATTAATATTTACCAAATAATATTTATTACGATCTTCATAACTAAAATAAAAAAAAACAAAAGCACAGAAATATAATATTATGACACGTTAAATACGTAATACAATTACTTGAGAGATTCTGGTGTCTCGTTAAAGAGACAAAGGGAATTTTGAATGCCCCGAAGATACGTCGTCTTGTACACGCGGGATTGATATGAAAATTGTTATACCTACAATAAACCAATGAAAAGATAATAGAATTTCCTTTGAAATTTTTTTTTTTGATCGGCACCACCGTGGCGCAGTGAGATGGGCATGTAAGGGCAATGGGCGTGTATTCGATTCGATAAAAAAATTAACATGTTCCCCTAGAATAAATATATTTTATTGTTATAATTTGTATGGTTTGTTTTTAGTTTGATTACGTAGTATATGTGATTTGACAGAAAATCTAAATGAAAGTTATTTATCGTATACGAGACGATGGCCGAAAAGAATAACATTTATGTAAGAATAAAGTGTATGAAATAAGTAACAAAAATATAGAATAACTTTTTATGGCTAACATAGTGGTCGTCGTAGTGTATAAGAATAAGTACTGTAAATGCGGCAGTTGTGGGTTCAACTCTCTTTTAGAGGAATTAAATATTTTATATTTTAATTTCTTCGATTCTACTTTTCTTTTTCGCTTCTTCGCAACGTCCAGTTCCGCGATGTCTTCAGTACTTGACCCAAAGTGGGGAACAGAAGTGTCTAAAAAGGAACAGAGTATCTCAACACTACGTTCCCAGGTTCCATCTGCCTACAGTGCTATGTGCGTGAAATAGTGTGAAGCTAACAAAAATAACTTTTTGATGACCTATTACACGCAACGCCATGAAGTTCTGTTTTATTAATTACCGTTACGTGACATATTTGTATATTCAATTTGTATACAATTAATTAAATTTTGTGCGTTATTTGATTTTGGTAAATGCAGGATATTTAAATTGGCTTTAATTAAGAGTAACAAATTTGTTTTAGTTACCGATAGCATATATATGTATGTTTAATAAGTAACTATTTTTTTTCAGGTTTACGCGGTATTCCGCATGTAGCAGGATGGCCAGAGGGAGCCTAGTGTTAAGACACTAAGTTCTGCACTTATCGCTGAATTCTAGAGGTATTGCGTTTTGAGTGTCGTAACTCAAAATTAAAGTGTTAAATATTTCATTTCCTCGAATGAGAATCGAACCTACATGCTGTCGCGTGTACATTCGCACGTTGTGCCTCTGCGTCAAAAATATTATTTTAAAGAAACAAAATAACTTTCAAGAATATCGTAACTTGCTGCTACGATATCGAAACATATTTTTAATGCATTGAATAAGAGCCAAATTGGTAAACTCCTTTTAAAATAAATTCTGATAACTTTATATTACTTTTAATTTTTAAGAATAAATTATAATACGTATTCTTTAAATCAAATTACTGTAATAAAAAAATGGAATCCTTAACATCAACCAGGTATAATGTCTCCAGAATTCGGCGGAAAGTGGGGAACGTATGTCTAAAACGGGGTTTCTTAACACCAGGTTCCCAGATTCCATCTGCCTACCATGTTATGTGTGCGGTATAAAGTGTTAAGCTAGTGCATTTATGCCGCGATGTCTCAATAAAATAAATCTTACATCAATACCATCCGAAACACATCTTTCATATTTTCAATTGAAGTATAGAGCATAAAAATCTAACTCGTTATTGACACGTATCAAAAATTTTGGACACCGAAGAAAAATCTAAAGATAGATAAAATTTCACAATGTATTTTAATAAGACTACGAGGACTACAGGTACCAGGGGATTTAATGAACTTTGTAAGAGAATATCTTTCGTAGAATAAATTCAATGCATCATTTCAACTCGACGTTCGTTCATAAAAAGTACATAAAAAGTTCAAAACAATGATGCCGAATCCACAAATTTACAGGAAAACTCTATAATTGGTTTGGTCATTATGAACCGAAAACCCTCCCCAATTTCAAATATAACTCGCGCGTAGAAATACATAGTAAATGTGTCCGTCCTTTCGAGAAATACTGCTATAAATAACCGTCCAAGTCCAATTATATCAGAAAAGTAACGCACACTTCAGAGTAGGCAGAGAGAATGTTGTTTTAAATCACTCTCTCCCTAATTTCAGCCAACTCTGGAGGCATTGCCTGTTGAGTAGTAGAATATAAATATTTCACTTCATCGAGTGGGGATCGAACCTACAACCGGTCCGTAAGTATGACGACGACGGCGGGCCCCCGAGTTCCCTAGTTGGAAAATATAAATATAACTATCGTATTATGACAGTGAAAATTGTTTCTTTTTAAAGAAACGCCATAATTAAAGAACTGAATTAAACTAAATATTTTAAAAAAATAATAAAAAAATAATTGTTGATGTTGGAAACTTCCTTGAAAGGGTTCATTCAAATTCTATAAATAGGCTGACTTTATCTTACATAAATATTTTTATTTTAAAATTGCGACAAGTGTTGGAAAACTGTTATACAAGAAAATATTTTATATTTTTGACTAAACATTATAGAAAATTTATGTATATTAAATAACTGGTGTACTCATTTTTTTTAACCATACACCAATCTCCCACAAAACAATGAAAGCATAAAGCATTTAGTGTTAACACATTTTATTCACAATTTTGGCCCCATTTTTAAGAGATTATGTCCTCAATGGCGGAACTTAACGCCGATATTTGTCTTACATTTGTTTCAAGTGTACCAGAGAATATAATATAATAATTCCCCCTAAAATATTATATAAAAATCAAATCTTTAACCATGGTAACGTCAAATATATCTTTGTTTTTGTAATAAGTCGTGATAAGAGAGAGAGAGATATGAGATAAGTGTTATTTATATTTGTAAACACGTTACTTTATAAAAATAATACATTACATCGAATGGTTTCTTTGTTTTCACTTATCTGGGTCTTGCTATTGTTCTTACATTTGGACTTCTGCTTTTTAATCAACGACAAACGTATATCATCTTTTAAAGTGGAAGTTTGAGGAACAGTATATTGTATCATGCGGTGAGTTTTGAAAGAATAAATATTTTTATACAAATCAAAACAGAAACTACTTTCAAATATTTTTAAACATTTTTTTTAAAGTGTTATTCCACACTTAGGAAAGAAAAATACTTATTTAGAAAACGACCTGGTCGGTTTCCAGGAGGCGCAGGTTCGAGTCCCGCTGCGTTCAATTTTTTATACGTTTTCTAAATAAGTAGAAACTACTTTCGCCAGGGGCCAGTTGTGGGTTTGATTCCCACTCGAGGAAATGCTATATTTAATATTTTGGCTTCTTCACTCTAGTGCCAAGGCAACGCGCGGCGTTGAGTTCTCAGAGCTTCCAGAATTCGGCGGAAAGAGGAAAGCGGGGTGTTTTAATGCTAGGTTCCCTCTACCCACCCTGATATGTGCGGGATACAGTGTAAAGCTAAAATAAAAAAAAATGTTTAATAACAAAAGTTAAATTATTTTGCAAATAACAATATAATAACACGAACGCGTACAAATCCGACTCGGTGTCAACATTGAAAATAAGTGAAGTGAATTACACTTTGACAAATTTACCGGAAAAGTATCCTTTCTATTATTAATGGCGTTGTCTCGTTGATAATAAAATATAATTTAATAAATGACTGTTCCGTGGGATCCGTATGAAAAAAAAAACAGTCCCCTCGGGGCAATTTGTGTCCGTCGCTGCAAGCTGTACCGACTTAAGTTAGTCTGATATTATCCTTATATTTCAAAAGTTCAATTACAGTAAAAGGTTTATTATTAGAAGTAATTTGCTATAATTAAAATGTCTTGTCGATTATTTTTCGCCGTCTGCGTTGTAATTTTTTCCGTTTTGAAATTTTAGTTTTTTTAATGGGGTCTTAAAGATGATTTATTTTATTTCTAGGAAAAGTTATATTTTAATGTAATTAAGATTAATGTTGTCTTCCTATTTAAAAAATGTAGGCTAAAATAACAAATTAACGCTGAAATAATAAATATTAAAAATATTTTAAATTTAATTATGCTTAGTAACATTATCGTTCAATGAAAGTCAATCCAAACTTCACCATTATACCATAATTATATCCATAAACTTCAAACTTATTTTGAAAAAAAAAAAACCAAATTTTTAAATTAGAAACAGTTTTCAAAGGAGTTTCAAAGGAATCTATTTTTTGCTTATAAAACTCTAGCAACTCCACATTAAAAAACGTTTTCCTTTTGTAAAAATACTTGCTTTATTCGTCGCCAAAAGTCGGCGTAAGAATTCATAAAAGCTTCCTGTCTCAATATTTGTACAGATATATGTATCTTTTGAATAGTTTCCATCACATTCACTGTTGACGCCAGTCGGCGCAGCGGCACAACACTGTAAACGCGAAAGGTACTGGATTAAATTTCAAATGAATTGTTTAATATTTTCTCTTCTTTGCTCTGATGTGGGGACTTCATTGTAACCTATATGCTACATACCTAACAAGGTTATATTTGACACATAATAGAGGATTCGAGTAATTAAATATTATACGAACCCATAAATTCTAACATCTTAACAATACCACCTATTGTGGCCTGCATTGTTCCACGTAACGTGTGTTGATTAGAGCCAACACATCGGTAATATTGCAGAATAACTCCTTACACCATAAACATAATGGCAAATATTTTCGGTCTTATGAGGAAAAGCAGAATATTTAATTAATTATTATTGTAACCGAGACCGTAGTGTAGTGAGATAGATGATTATGGGTTCGATTCCCACTGTCGCAAATTAATTATCTTATTTACTCGTAGTAAGTTCCACCACTCAGCATGCAGCAGAATTAAAAGAAAGAATCAAACCTGTAGTTATCGCGTTTACAGTCGAACATTACCCTATTGTGCCATGAGGCCTCATAAGATTTTTTTGTGTTTCATTATAAATACCTGCTGTTATTAATAGTTTAGACTACTATTGTTTAAAAATAAATTGTTATGTACAGTTAAATTTTTCTGATTTTCTTAATTAAATTTTGGTAAAAATGTGTAAGAATATTTTACCTATAAAATTAGTAATAGAACCTATAAAATTATATCTATAATCTTATATTGGCAGGTAGACAACTCTCCTGCATTCTAAGCGATGATTGAAGGTAAACCTACTTACCTAGCAAAAGGTAAATTTTGTTAGCGTAAAACAAAAAAAAAAACAAAATGTATAGGGATCATTTTTCTACTGAAATATAGATTGATCCTTTTTATGTCACTTCTGTATAATTGTGTTCATTTCAAATAAAACAGAATGGGGAAATGAAAATAATTTAAAAATTAATCATTTCCCTAAGTTGAGATCGAACCGACAATTATGTTATTTACACTCAAAGATTGTCCATACACTACAACAGCCTTCGTTCTTTAAAAAAAATAAAGAATATTAGCACCTGGAAAGTTGTCAACACAAAGTATAAGAAATATAGCCATTTCTATGAAACGAAAGTATGTTTCGCTTCAGCATGGTGCCCTCTCATATGAGGGTAATATGTTTTACCTTGTTTATAATACTTTTTTTTTGAAGCCGAACAAAAGCCAAAAATAAGACAAGCTGCAGCGGGAAGCTGAAAAAAACCGCATGTTACTAGTTCGAATCAAACGTCAGTTTATTCATCAAGTTATTTTTCAGCTTTAAGCAGTATTCCGCAGGGAACCTAGTGTTAAGACACTCCGTTCACCACTCTCCGCAATTCTTGAGCTATTGAATGGGAGAATGAAATGGTTCCATTTCCCCGCTCTTACAAACAGAGTACAACATTAAATTCCGCAACTCAACACGCAATGTCAGGAAAATAGGGTGAAGAAGGAAACCGAGTGTTTCCTATCTTCGGACACTAAGTTTACTTTCTCTAACATCATATGCAGGAGAAAAACGTTGATCTATTTTTCCTTTATTTTTATGGCTTTATCTTAAACATAGCGTTGAACTAAGTAATCTATGTATATGCAAAATCCACAAATGATTTTGTGTTTTACACTAGCTTAACTGTCAATATGTGTATTTTATGTTATTTTTACAAGGAAAAGTCCCTGCCAAGGAAAAGTGTTTCACGAGAAATATTCTATAAGCTTTTATTGTTCAGATTGTTATATACATATAGTGTAATCTACCGAGAAAAATAAATCCACCTTACATTTTTGTAGCATTTTTTTGACTAAAAGAAGATATGGAAAAAAATAATATAGTTACGATCTATAATCTAATAATATAGCTTGTTTACATACATAGATAAATATATACTAAGTTTTTATTTACAACGACATTTGATTATTGCAAACACGATACTTGCTTAACATGAGTATAAATATGTACTTTTTTATAAACGATCGAAACAACGAACTAACTAAACCAACAAGTAGAAAAAGCGGATACAATGTCGAGACACCCCATTCTTAATTTTCTTTTTGAATTTGATATATTGCGCATACGGTGGTGGCACTTAACGCCGCGCTTTCACTCACTACTAGATCGGAAAAGCGATAATAATTTAAATATAATAGTAACCCCCTGTGGAATCGAATCCTCAAGCATCGCTAACGCTTTCACTGCGCCACAACCACTTTTCACAATAATATTTCATGTCAGAAATTTAAGAAATTTAATTTCTACCTCCACCGAAAAACCTACGTGCCTGCGCCCAGCGTTAAAAAGCCCACTTGACACGAGGGCTGTCAAAACGTGAGACGTAAACTCACGGAGCATTAAAAAAATATTACGAGCGGAATTTTAATACACCTTTAGCTAGTATCATGGTATTACTTATCCCGGGGATTAAATCGTTTTTATTAATATGTTTTTCTCTGTATGACACAAACACTTAGAATTGAAAATAGGGTAATTTTTTTTATTATTCCTATTATCTTATAGCTTTATATCATCAGCTTCACACTGTATTCCGCACACAGCAGGGTAGGCAGTTCGAACCCCGTTCCCCACTTTCCGCCAAGTTCTGGAGGCACTGCGTGTTGAGTGGCAGAACTCAACGCCGCACTTTGCCTCGACACCTATACCCGGAATAAATGATAATGAAATATAAATATAAATAAATATTTCTTTTCCTAGAGTGGAAATCGTACACACAACCAGTCTATTTTACAGTCACATTTTGTGCCCCTGCGCCACGGCTGGCCTCAATGAAATAAAACAATTTTATAATTCAATTTTTATTTTGAAAAACGAAGTGTCTTAACATTAGGTTTCCTCTACCTAGTTCTACCGTCCTACCCTGCTGTATGAGGGATATAGCGTGAAGCTGATTTATTTATTTTTTATTTTTACCAAATTTGTCTCAAATACCTTAAATTAGATGATATACATATACTTCCTCGTCGGTTTCCAGGAGGAGCGGGTTCGCGTCCCGCTACGTTCAAATTTTTATACGTTTTCTAAATAAGTATTTTTCTTTCCTGAGTATGGAATAACACTTTAAAAATGTTTAAAAAATGATATACATATGTATATCAAAGATATGATTTCTTACCTAAATATAAAATTCAGAACATTGGGTGATGATAACGAGCCATATATTTTTAAGTATCTATATAACTGGCACCACAGTCACGACGTCGTGGCTGAGAATTATCACATGCTCTTATTCCTTTGTTTTTACAACGACCCACGTTGTAAAAATATATTGATTTTACGCTTAAATTTCAGACTCGCTGTGCCACCTGTTAGCTTTTTTTTAACTTTACGTTAGATTTCGCGTTTAGCAAAGTAGGCAGAAGGAACCTAATGCTTAGACACTCCGTTCCCATTACGAGACTGTTTCCCATTTCCCGCCAAATTCTGGCGGCATTACGTATTAGCGATTATTGTATTGAACGCCGCGCTTTGCCTCAACACTAGAGTGAAGAAATGAAAATGTGGGAAGAAAACCAACGACCACAGCACAGGCTTTTACAGTCATGCTCGTGTACTTCTGCGTCACGACTGACCTCACGTGGAATACTCTGTATAAATGAACAGTTACCTTTTAAAATAATCTTTGCATTGCAACCAAGAACGGTCTGTCAGATAATGCGATCAAATTGTACTGAAACAAATCACCAACAATATATTTCGAAATTAAAAGGTTATTATGAACATCAGTTCATAATAACCTTTTATTATCACCAATCAGTTAAAACTTCAATAAACGCATTGCGTATTGTTTCGCGACTTTCGATAGTCATATGCGATATATATTTTTTATATATAAATTGGAGATGTTGAGTAATATATTTCTAATAATAATAAAAAACTGGTCAAAGACCGTCGTGACGCTAAAAAAAAAATATGTCACGGACCTTTATCATTTATCATCTTATTGAAATCAAATATTATAATTTTCATCTATTGCTTGGACAAACCAATAAGAAAGCTGTAACGTCGTTTACGGCAAGTCGTATCTTTTGGACAAAAATAAATTTCAAATAACAATATGCTCCTCTAAAAAAATCTGTTATCAGGACGAAGGATATAATTATAGTATAATGCTTTCTAAGCTATTTAAGGGCCAACATTTATAGCTGTAATTTGTCTCTGGTTTACGTAAGCGACACAAAGTTTTTTCATCATGTTTTTTTGAAATTCCATTGCATATTTTAATAAATAATGTAAATAATTAAAAATTTACAAAAAAAAGTTATATGAGTATTTGATCAACAAATATTACCATTAAGTACCTGAAAACAAAAATCTGAAAATGTGAAAAATAGAAAAAAAAGCGACCATCGAAACAGGCAAGAATAAATAAATCTACAAAGCCTAGTAACAAGCAAAACAGCTCGCGCCTCCACAGCGAACGAAACAAAAACAACATGAAAGTGTCAAAACCGTTTATCCGCAACAAACCGACGTCAGGCAAGGTCGCGGCGACGAAAGGATTTTAAGATGAATCCAGCCTCCATAGATATATCTTAGTCTTTCGCAGTAAATCAGTTCTAGTGTGCCTTATCTACGGGAGATAAATCCTTTTCATTAATGTACTTTATATAAAATAAGTGAGAATACCCGTGGCTCAGGGCCACAAGCGTGTGGCTGTAAACGCGAAACGTTGTGAGTTCGGTTCCTACTCGAGGAAATTAAATATTTAATAATTTCATTTCTTCGCTCTGGTGGTGAGGGAAAGCGCGGCGATGAGTTCCAGCACTTAACACACAATGCTATGGGAAATTGCTAAGCGGAGTGTCTGAACAATAGGCTTCCTCTGCCTACCCTGCTATCGGGATACAACGTCAAGTAAAAAAATACAAAGTAAACTAAGCAATTTTGTCTCAATTCGGTTGAAACGAGATTAAATTACCAAAAAATCATCCTCGTTTGCATTTTCTGCATTTTGAAGTGAAAACTTAGGATGAAAACAAAGATGAATAAAGTTTTTTTTATGGAAATAATACTTATATACCTATATTAAACTCCTCCGTTGCTGATTAATTGACGGACAGGCACAGGCGAAATTACTGGATTTAGAAAGTTGTAAATTTAGCATATAAGTAGTATTAGGGAATATAGCTGAGTAGTAATCGAGGAAACTAGAGGAAACTGGAAGTAATACAGAATACGGAATTTTTTATTTTACTTTTTCAAGTCCACGAAAACAATGTTGCGGAAAACAATTTGTTTGTAATGTAGACGTTGATGTCGTTGGTACTAAAATACTAAAATACAATGTCTAAAAAACGGAGAAAAGAGAACGTAATGGTACTTTATCTTATATTTTTGCTTGATATCAGAGACGCTTCAAGTAAAAAATACCTATATATTTTTATAACATAAACAAACAATATATATATATTTTTCCGCCACTCAACACGCAATGCCTCCAGAATTTGCTGGAAAGATGGAAACAGAAGTGTAAATAAAAATATTAAATATTGCCAGACCGTCTTCCATTTTTCGTTGAAATAACTAGTTGAACCTACACTCAATCTAATAAAACTGCTGCGAGACGTGGACGCTGCGCTGGTACAAATTACAACGTATAAGTAAATACTAACTGTGAATCAAACTTCGGTCCAACTCGAAACTTGGAACATCTCACGCATATAAATGACCTATTTCAATATGGTCTTGCCAGATAATAAATCCGTGAGTCGATTTCGACTTTGAAAGTTATATCCGGGCACAGCTAGCTACCCGAAAACGCAGTTTTATTTTAGATTTTATAACTCTATATATTATAAAAGTTTCGAAAACGGCTGCAAGTAAAAGATTATGGTGGGATTTCAAGTAAAAAGATCCGAGAGATAGAGAAACCGCAGTAGCGAGGCCAGTTATGGCGCAGGGGCACATGTGTGCGACTATAAGCATATTATGATAGTGTATTCAATTCCCCAGGTTAAGTTCTATCGCTCAACACACAATGCCTCCATCATTCGAAATGTCTCACCACTACATTTCCAGGTTCCCTCTGTCTACCCTCTGCGGGATACAACATGAAGCAAAAAAATAACAGAAAAAAATATATAATTAGTTTTTATTGACTTATACGTACTGAAATAAGTCAGTAATATGCTCATTGCTCATCACTATATCATTAATATATCATTGATACACAAACATAATTAATAAAAAAAAACTGATAACCTTCAAACCACCTATTCTATGTAAAAATACTTATAAACAAAAACAAAGAATAAATTAAGATATAAAAAAATTGTAACATACTCAAAAGAAGAGCTTTAAGCGTTAAATTCACCTATATATAAAATAGACCAATAAATATTCTAATTAATATAATTGAACTAAACTAAATATAATTGAACTAAATACAACAAAGAGACAAAAAACATTTTCCATCATATGAGAAGTCAAAGTCAAAGCTTTTATAAATTCGTCCTAGAGTTGCAGACTCGAACAGTTCATAAGTAACTAAGACGATTTTCCTTAGTGAATCTTCAAGATCTTAAAGTTAGAAAGAAGATTCAAGATTTAATCGGAAATACAATTTTAAAATTAAAAAGAGTTTTACTTTAAGCTTTTATTTTAAATAATTACATATTTTTAAGCGTCATGCTGGTTGTGGGTTCAATCCACTAGAGGGAAATGTTTGATATTTTCATTTTTTTCAAAGTGGGGAGCGAAATGTCTTAACACTAGGCTCCCTTTGCCTATCCTGCTATATGCGGGATACAGCGTGAAGCTATAAAAAAATTAACATATTTTTTTTTGGTAAAAATATTTTTAAAAATTTTTAAAGTGTTATTCCACACTTAGGAAAGAAAAATACTTATTTAGAAAACGTATAAAAATTTGAACGCAGCGGGACTCGAACCCGCGCCTCCTGAAAACCGACCACGCGCTCTGACCACTAAGCCATGCGTTCTCGCCAATCTACGTCGAAATTTTTATACGCTTGTTACAACTTATTTATGTTGTAAGCATTTAAATATTTTCATTTTCACTTGCTCCATTAAGACAAACAATGTTCTATCACGCATTATTCTGAAAATTTGCAAACGATTCGCGAAACATAATGTTTTAGCGGGGCAGCTATAGGAAATGTAGTATTTCCTATAGCTGCCCCGCTAAATGCAGGAAGAAAAACGTAAAAGTTTAAACGTATATAAAATTTCCCCAATTATAATATGGCAAAGTGATTGTTGTTTCAGCACACAACAATCGAGCACGCTCGTGACACGGCAGCGACTCGAGTAATGGAAGTTGAAGTCTGTATGGTTCATGTAATTAATTTTAACAAAGTAGTAGTACACATTCAACTCCGTTCTCGCTCATTCAAATTGTATGTAGCCTTGTTCATTTTGATTAATTTGTTTTTTACTCGTTTGGTAAGGCTATATATGGTTCTGTTTCTCTTTTTTTGTTTTTTTAATTTTTATTACGTTTATTCTGTGATTTTAGTGCCTGTAACGTAGAAAAATAAAGATATTCTAATTATATATAGTTGCACTAGTGCTAGTACTACAAAACGTAAGAGCCCGTTCTCGTTTCAATAAATCTCCTCTTAATATTCCTCTTCACTCCTCATAAAGATTTACATAACAAATTTCAGCGATCTACGCCGCAAAGTTTTGGCTGTGCCTTGCCTGTCAGTCACTCAATAACTGAAAAGTTTTATATGTATATATAAAAATACACTTTAAACTCTTGTAACCATAAACCCTGCGCCACAACTGACCTCAAAAATCCTTTTGTATTTTATGTAATTAGTATAACATATATTTTTAAGCACCTATGATAAAAAATCTCTTGAATATTTAAAATTCTCAAATGAAAAGATAATGTCTCACTAATTAAAATATTTGAAGGCGAACAGAAGTTTGTAAAGAATGCGTCGGAAACAATGCCGTGTGAGGCCGACGTTATAAGGTTCGGAGTGAATTTTATTAAACAACTTTTAGCATAGAAATTCTACCACAAACTTTTAGGAGTTTGAATATGTTAATATAAAACACATATACAAAAGATATTTGGAGAATATACTTTTGAGTTAAATTAATAAATAAAATACAATCCAATTAGGAATAAGTTAGTTGCTGACTTTATGACTTTAAGAAAATAAAGTTCATGTTATATAAATAAATAAATCTTGCACATGTCAAAGTATGATTCATGCACTATCTCGGACAGCAGGGTACGAAGATAAAACTAACAAGGTTCCAATTTCTACCCAAATTCAAGGCACTGAATGGTTTAATATCATTTTCATATATGTATGTATAGTTTTTTTTTATTTTATAGGTAAATGTAATATTTTAACCTCTTTCTTCTAACGGACCTCTTTTTGAGATGCATTCTTTTATTGTGTAATATTCTCTTTTCAACAGACTTCTATAAAAGGAGGTTATCAATTAAATTTGCATTGTATGTACGCGACAAATAGACGAATAACTCGATATCCCGCAAACCGATTTCGATATTTCTTTATTTATTGGAAAGGATACACTTTAAGGATAGTTTGATGATGATGAAGTTTGGATAGGTTCTGAATATGGGATCCGGTTAAAATTGAAGAAGTTAGTTTTTTTTGTTATAAATTACCGTACAACCTCCTTCGTGTGTTCTCCATACAAAGTGTTATTGGCGAAATGATTAGTTCTCAAGTAGCACGGTCGGGCCATGAGAGTTGGCCTAGAACTGCACCGAATTTGAAATGTGACGTTTTAAATGGTGAACCCCCACCTTCCTTTATACGTACTAGAATGATGAAACGAAAGAATGAGTTAATTGATTCCACTACGCCACGACGGCCTCGACTTGTGACAATAAGATAACTATAATTTCAAATATTTTATTTCACTTTCTACTCTTTTTATTCATCGAAGTCGAATAATGAGTAAGATAAAACGCACCGCATGAGGTTATAGCTGTAAATTTTACATTTTCTTTTATTACTTTTCATTCCATTTGCTGTAGAATTTAAATCCTTTCCAAGACGATTTATATATACTTTTCGGATCTTATTTCCTGATTTTAATATAAAAATATTATGTAGTTTAAATATTCTACAACCATGACTTGTACTCCAATTACTTTTTATTCTCAAGGGGATGTGGGATATTGTAATATTTTAGTAGTACTTATGAAACAAATGAAGAGGGTGTCTTTACGTATAACATTTACAGAAATCAAAATTATAGTGCGATATCAGTGAGACTATATGTTGACATGTTTATAAGTGTGTTGACTTAAGTGAGTGTGTATCGACATGTTATGTGAATGAATAATCACATGTGCAAATGTGCATGATCATGTGTTAATATGTATCGACATTAATTTAGACATGTGATCACATGTATGGTTTTGTGCTGATAAGTGGTAAGGTACATTTATGAAAATGTTACATGTTATTATGTAATATATGGAAAATATTACTATATTTAATTTAAATTATGATAGGTTTAGCTTAGTTTTATTAGATAGTAACTAAATTTATTTTTGTAATAAAACAACAAGCTCAAGCCCATGGCTGATTTATTTCTTATAACACGTATTCACTTGTTTTACATCTACACCTCATTTATTAATATATAAAAATATAGTTTTTTTGACAATTAGAGATTGTAGGTTGTTTTTTACAGCGGAAAGGTCTGAAGTCACAAGCATAAAGCCGTTGTTATTGTAGCCGTGTAGATTTACTATATAACAATATAAAATCCTTACAATACAACAAATTTAAATTTTCATATAAAAATGTTTAATACTTCAAAGTCATGAATATATAATAATCTCCTAAAAATCCCAACGGTATCTATTCTAGGAACATTTTCTACTCTTTAGAAATTTATAAGGAAGAATATAATCTCAGCTATTTTCCATTAATCTGGAGCACCTCATGCTCAACTTTATTATGCGTACAAATTTCGTATATTTATTATTAGATGCGGTGATATTACTTGAGGAGTGTACGGTAAACTGTGTGCTCTAGTCTCCAGTCACTCGAGTGCAACTCCACAGACCTGCTCCGCTTTTAACATGGATATCGATATAGGAGTATAATGAAATGAGAAAGTATATAGCTATTAAAAATTAAAATAAGCTTCACGCTGTATCCCGCACACAACAGGGTAGGCAAAGGGAGCCTAGTGTTAAGACACTCCGTTTCGAACTTTCTGAAGGCATATCGTGTTGATTGGTGGAACTTAACGCCACGCTTTGAAAACACACGCGCTAGTAGACATTCTCCGAAATTTAATTCTGCGCTCATCGCGCACGGACGCGCTTCCTAGAAAATTAAATAAGGAAATAAAATTAACATATAATTACTTTTATAAATAGAAAGTATATGAAATAAAATTAGTGTGCGGGATACAGCGTAATTAAAATCTCTTCATTGGAATTCTAAGTAAACAGACCAATGCAAAACTTTTAACTTTAGTTAGTTTTTCCCATACATTTATATAAATAATTATAACAGTATGAAAGTTAAACTTTGAAATTACATTAGCTACGAAACGGTCCAGCAAATAATATGAAAAATTCATAGCTCGTACGTAGGACTCATTCATTTTTTATGTTAAAACCTCAAAAGAGCCCCGCTTGGGTAACGCTAATCATTTCTCAACAGTCAACAGAAGTACAACTATAACTTATAGTTGCTTCTATAAACACAGCTCAGCTCAAGAACTTACGTACGTAGCCTCTATAGGCTTGTCGTAGTATAACGTATGTTTATAGTTTGTTGGTTCGTATGAAGAAAAGTGTAAAATATTTAGCTATTTACTGCACAATGTATGCTTTTGATTTTTCTTTACAATTTTAATTTAAAAATTAGCTTGAAAGGTAAGGCCGTCGTGACACTGCGTCACAGTGTCTAAGTATAAACGCGACGGTTGTTAGTTTAATTCCTACTCGTGGGAATGTTACTACTATTTTAATTTTGCACATTGTTATGTGCGAAATTATAAATATAACATATGTCTCGACATTAAGCGGAATATGGGAATGGAGGATGGACACTACATTCCCTCTTTCTTTACTGTTATATGCGGTATATAGCGTTAAGCTCAAAGGTAATAAGACGTAAGTTAAGTTAAGTTGAGTGTCGAAACGTGTCGAATCCGGACTGAAAGTGCAGAAGAGAGTGTCTTGACACTAGGTTTTTCTCTATACGCTAGTATGAGAGAATAATGGCGATGATGTGTGAAACGGAATAATAAAAAGAAATAAGAACGCAATCACACATAATACTAAGCAAAAAGCATACAAATGGTCGTTAACTTATAACATTATTTTTGTCATAATTATTTAAAAATAAAAATTTTTAAAATACAACACTAGCGGCGCATGGATGTTTTGAGTTCTTAATTGGGTGTCTGTATGCTGCATGTATATCAATAAATATACGATACGAATTATTTCTTTATATAATTCATTCTATGTTAATAAGTAGGTACTGTTAACTGTCGACTGTTAACTGATTACTGTGTCAGTAATGATGTGTGCGAAAAAAAATAAATAAAAATATATGTTTTAAAAAATATTACATAAAAGGCGTAGAGAGTTAGTATCAGACTGTGAATGATGATGATAGTAGTGAGTTCAATCCCGGTGTATGAAATTAATTATATTTTCATACCCCAGTTCTACTAGAGAACAAAACGCGACGTTGCTGACACTGACGCCTTTCTCTTTGCGTAGCCTTCTACTAAAAGTACGATAAAACATGATTCGATAAAAAACGGTGACAGAGTAGTATTGAAGATATCAAAGAATTTTATCCCAGGAATTAGCGTGTGGTAACTAAACTCCACCAGTCTCGCGGTGCTTCATTGAAATCTTCCTCATTCTACCAATTTTAAGATTTTGACTCTAAAATATCTCGTGAGAAAGAAAATGCTCCTTAATTAAAATATTCACAAAGTATGTGTCGGAAATGAGGTTAGGTATGTGTAATTTAAATATGTTGTTTTTATGCATAACATTTAAATGAAAATTTTTGACAAAATTATTAAGTGTAAATATGATTAAATTTATTATTTGTACACTATAAAAATATTTATCCCTAGAGAAACTTGAATTCCTTTTGAATTGAATTTACAAACACATACATATAAAGAAGTGTAATTACAGTGCATCAATTACAGTTTTTAATTAGTCACTCAGTAAACGTCACCGCAAAATATATCATCAAAAAAAAAAATTATTACTAATTAATAATGCAATTTTAAATCGCCTTTAAAAGGAAACGAGTTTACCTGAAATCGACATTGGACCAATTTGATTTAACTTTTGTCTGTTTTTCGAAGAACCGTTATCTCATTTCATCCAGAATTCAACAGGATGCCAACAAAAAAAAAATATGTTGGCGAAAAAAAAAATAAAACTAAAAGGTGTATTATATATAGTAAGATAGGAGAAATAATCCATTACGCTGAATTGAAAATCGAAAAATCACATCCATTGCCTTCCCGCTTAGATACAACATAACTACGTCGATGAGTTGCGCCATTCAGCATTATCAACTAGTAAAGATGTTAAACGATAATCGATGGATTTCAAAAATGCACAAAGTTCCTATGAAGAATCATATTATTTTAATAAAAAAATCATAATTTTCCAATATCAGATTCTTTTTATTTTGTAAAATAAAAAAAATTCTGTCGAAAAAAAAAACTGTATAAAAACCTCGCTATCATTCAAAGCAAATTATCATTATTACTTTTACAAACATTGTTGGTTCTCCAACACGAAATTACATTTTACAATCAACGCTTGAATCACGTCAATTTTTGATTTCCTTTTATTGCTTTTCATTTTACCGCCCTAGAGAAATTGCATTCTGCGAACTGACGAGCTGTGCTTCGGAAAAGAATTACTAATTCTATATATATTAAAACTGGTATTTTTTATTTTTTTAAAGTACACTTAATTTAGTTTCTCCCTGGTTGTTGAGACAAAAATCTAGGACAATACTTTTATAAAACAGAATAAATGATGCCCTTTTATTTTCATTTGTGTTTATTTAATTTAATGTAAATATATCCTTGATATTGACATGAAATAATAATAATGCCTATTCTCATTTTTAACTTATAATAAATTTTTATGGTGTATTAAATTGTATTTTTCAATATCTCTTCTCTATCTCTTCTCTATCTCTATATCTTATAAAATAAGAACGCATTTTTTCTCTGTCTGGCCTTTCTACGTTTTCTTCTTCTAAACCACCCAACGGATTTTGATGCGGTTTTCACCATTATGTAGAGTATTTCTCAG
>DWMY01000521.1:0-23622 GCA_018249775.1 Heliconius hecalesia formosus | reverse complement strand
TCAGGGCGGCTGCACTTCGACGTACGTGCTGCACACACTTTTAAATGAGGTGCTAATTAGTGCACGTGTCCACAGTGATGGCGGAGTTGGAGGGGCTGACCAGGTGCTCGCGGCTGGGCGAGGCGGCGCGCGCGGCGCTGGCGTGGGTGGGCGCGGGGGTCGCGGGGGTCGCGGGGGTCGCGGGCGGCGCGCGCGTGCGGCTCGCCACGGCGCGCGGCTCGCTGCTGGCGCGCGGGCCCGCCTTCGCCGAGGAGCAGGAGCCCGCGCGCGCCACCAACGACGACCGCGTGCTCGCCACCGCGCTCCACCTGCAGGCCAACCTCGCCAGCGATACGGGTATTACTTGTCTACTTTATCATTTTTATATTTTTTAAACCTTTTAATAATTAAGTGGTTCCTAGGTTTTTAAAAGCAATCATGTAGATGAATTTAAAATTTTGTACTTAAAATTTGACTAGGTATTTTTTTGTATTATATTATTAAGTTTCTGAGAGATCGAATCTTTAAGCGAGTTAGAATAATAATTTTCTGTAAGCTTTTGTGGGCAATATAAACATGTTTTCTATTAGACGACAACTAGTAAACACACTTTAACATAATATTATGCATGAAATGCATATATATTATACACTCGCTATTCAGTGGTTTTTAAGGCGCTTGCTTTACTATTTCTAATTCAGCCTTACACGTAATAACGAATCACTCTTTTTTTCTTTTCTCTGTAATATATATCAGGGTAGGCAGAGAAAGGCTTATGTTCAGACACTTTGATATTCGATATTGTCAACTTTCCGCCGAATTTTCGAGACATTGCTGTTGATTTTCTAAATTTAACGCCGCGCTTAGTCTTGTTACTACAGCAGAGTTAGAAATCGTAACCACAAGGACACTAAAATAAGGTATATTCGAACACAGAAAGCCCCCCTGGGACGGGGCGCGGGCGCAGCGTGCGCTCGGTGGTGCTGGTGACGGACGACCGCAACCTGCGCGTGAAGGCGCTGGCGGCCGACCTGCCCGCGCGCGACCTGCCCTCCTTCGTGCGCTGGGCGGGCCTGGCGCTCCACGCCGTGAGTACGCCTGTGCCACTGTTCCACGACTCGACTTATTGTTGTAAAGCTGTGCCTCTGTCTGTTATTATTTTCTAATTTTCCTCCGAGATTCGCGCTATTTAATATGGGACCATTCAAGTTCAGTACAACTACAGTACAATTATCCGAACTAATTAGGAGAGATAGATGTTTGGAAAATCGTTATTTTTTTCAGATGATACTGTATAGTTTCAGCTATACACAAGGTATATCCTACAAGTATTTCTTTTTTCACATAGAAATAAAGCATATCACATACAAATGACGACTGAAATTAAAACGAATTAAAATATTATAATTAAAACTTAAACTTTCATCTATTAAAACGCGCGAAGAAACCATGAGTTAGGCGAATAATTCGTCTATTCGTTCGGATGATCGATGCCGTACTGCATTACGTTACGTCATTTGTTTTAATCTTTTTTTGATATTTCCTGGACCCACAACCCCCCCCCCCCCAGAGATAAAGTACGAAACTTAAAAAAAAATTTGACAAGTGTTTAATGGTATTAATACAATTTTACACTAAGCATTATCGTACAAAAAAACAACAAGTACAGAGGTAGGCAGAAGGAACACGGGAACCTAGTGTTAGGACTCTCTGTGTCCATTAAAACAATTCGCTCCAATTTTTCATCGAATTCTGATGGCATTGTGTGTTGGTGGAACTCAACGCAGCGCTTTGCCTCGTTGTTGGACCGAACCGAGAAATTAAAATATTTTATATATCACTTCCTCTAGTAATCGAACCCACAACCTGTCACGTTTACAGTTGGACGCTTGTGCTTCTGCGATACGACTGGCACATTGTCTCAAATATAAGCTATTAAAGGATATTTACGTTGTTTTTGATAGATCTGATCTAATTTATTTTTAGCTGAAATTATTTTTTTCGTATAAATCAAATTTTATCGTTTCTCTCCATAATTTACACAATTAAAGCGTTGCTGATGTGATAATGTTGATTTACACTTTGTTGCACAAATGTGTCATTTGATTTGGTTACATGCTTCATTATTAATTATGAAAGACATACTAAAACAAAATTAAAAAATCGTAAACACATTTAAATTTGTTTACTTTAAAACTTGTTTGTGTATGGTGATACATAAGTAAAAGAAATAAAGGAAATATAATCTAGTGTACTGTTTTGTTTCAGAATGAGAACCCGGCGAGTTCTACTACAGATGATAATTAGTTAAATAAAATTCGAAGCCTACTTTTAGTCTAAAATCTAGACAAATTTAATATTTCTGACGCGAATTCATTACGAATTGAGATAACAAATGGATTGTCGTCGGCGGCGCTGCGAGCGCATCACTAGTATAGGAATTGAATAGTATAAGTAAAACTAATACACCAATAGAGAGATATAATATTAAATAATTTCGTTAAGAGCTATAGGATTCCACCTCAGTGTTCCTGGGCGACATTTCATTGTTAATATTAATAGTTTTTTTTTGTTTAATTTTAAGCTTTTAATTGTGTAGTGCGGCTAAATCGGTTTTGCTGAGCTATTTTTTTTTTTACTTTTTGTAATATATTTTTTTATATGAAAATGACATTCTTGGCACGCATCGTACGTACATACTTTCACGATTTTACAGTAGCAGATAATTCTCTTCTATTCTGTGCCACTATCTCTTATTCAAACGTTTTTGCTAGCTTTTAATAACTATCGGCACTTTTTAACATCAATTAAATGCCACCTTTTTAATAAAAAAAATCACTTCATGTATGTTATTTTGTCCATTTTAACCTACACAGTGCCATTTAACGATTTCTCAATTCTCTTTCGCTCAGCAGTTTTATTTTATTTTAACGAAAAACTATTTGTTTATCATCTCTTAAACGACTGCGAATAGATTGATGGGTTTTAGCAATAAGATTTAAACACTGGACAAAGATATGCAATCATGATCTTATATCTCATTATAAATATACATATACAAACATATACTTTTGTTAAATATTTAAATATACACACTTTTACTATCTGTAATTAAATCATTTTATTGTAATGTATTCAAAGACAAATCTGTTATATATTATAGTGTTGTATTTGTTTTGCACGACGCGGAACAGCTCAATGTTACACTCGACCTCTTGTTTCACTATAGATAATGACGTGTTTATGATATGAACCAGAATATTATATAAAACTACTATATATATACGTATGTATATGTATATATACACAAAATGAATATTATTGTAACTAATTCCGTTTTTTTTTTTAAATTTTGGAAACAAATTTGATGCTGTTATTTTTTGTCTTAATCATGATGTTAATAAACATTGATTACTTCTAAAAATTGGTGTTATTTACCGATCCCTATACATAATTATTTATTAAGTTTTCCTGTTCTTGTGCTGGGGAATTATCATGATTGATTATTATACATTTAAGCGTTCCAAGTTTTAATAGACGCCAATGTGGTAGTGAGATGTGTCTGAATAGACACAATGACTGGGTTCTACTGGGTCCCCATATTAGTCTACTTTTAATATGTACATTTTGTCGAACGCTAAAACTACGACGAGAACGGTGGGCACGACGTTCAACATGTATTGAGTCGAAAATCTCTATATCGTTCATGCGTAAAATTTTCTGTGTTTTAGCGAAGTTACATTTGGATGGTCTTGTTCAACCTGCATGGGGCAAGTGGTGGTAAGAGAAGTGTCATATTCAAATGTTTTTAATTCAAAATTAATATAAATAATTCTAAACATCGTTGTGCCGTATGCCATAGAAAGAGGGACGGGACTTTGTGTAAGCAATTATGAAATCCCACTTGTGGGGTGCTTATATTTAAGAATAGATATTCAGTCTAGGCAAAATATGAAGTTGAGCTCTCTGTGTAGATTGAGTGTAGAGTGCTGTCACTTAGTTTTTCAACGTGTTAAAGTTATTGTGCAAGTGGGTGGTAATAAATATCCATATTCTTACTGAAAATGAATTGTGAATGTATTTATGTTCGTATAAGTGAGAAATTCCAATGTTGAGTGTTGAGATATAGGAATTGGCAATGTTCCGAGGCTGGCGGCTGGCGGGTGACGGGGACGGGTGACGGGTGGCAAGCACCGGTGCGGAGGTTGTAAAAGCACCGTTATTCTTATTTACCGTGCGCATCTTGCTTTAGGCGCTCCGGCCTCCGCGTTACCTTATTCACAATATATGCGCCGGGTGCACGTGTTCCGGCGTCGTCGAGAGAGCGCGTCTTATTTATTGAACACGATTCTAATAAATGTTGAAAATTATAAAAAAGACGTGAGGTGTATTTCTATTATAATTAAAATTTATAAACTCAGGGCGCTTAGATTGTTTAAAATATTTAAGCATATGCATAAACGAAAATAGCATTAACTTCTAGGAGGACTTCTTTCTATTATATGTACATATAATAACAGATGATAATATAAATTATTGATTTCCAATTTTTCAAATATAGTGTATATGTGAGATAAAAAATACCAATGCAAAAAAAATATAATATTCCTTTGCCTAATTTAAATATCATTTATTTTTTTTATATTTGTCTGCCATATTTATTCACATAATAATCTGTAATGATTTAGTAAATTTTATTTAGCGAAGCGTAAGCGATTATCACAATTAATTATTTATTTAAAGCGATTAAATTTGCAGGTTATATAACATTTGTTTACCGCCTTATTTTATTTATGAAATTTCTCTACAATAAAGCATAGACAGTTAAAGTGGTTTTAAGGTCATCTTCAAAATAAAAATCTCATTATATCCTGAAAGAGAAAAAAAAATCGATCAAATTAAACAGTAAATGAGATTTTCTAAAAATATTTTATTTATATTACCTATAGTTGAATTATACATTAATTTACTAATAGTAATTCGGAAACAGGGCAGCTGTTACTTTATTTTTTCTTCACTACCTACACTTTACTTTCACCACAGTTTTTAATCAATGTTTTTTTTTGTGTCATCATTTAGTGAAGGTCAACAGACTATAAATGGCTCTATTTGGAAATTAAATTACCCACTCGTATACATAATCGTAAGGTTATTGTCCTGGATGGCTGATCATGCAGCTTAAACTTAGTTCAACGTCAAGCTTCGCAGATTTTTGCACATCCTTGGTTCAAATATTTGTAGTCCACTGTTATATTATACAGTACATCTTGTAATAAAATGTCAGTGCTCAAAATAGAGAACAAAAAAAAATTGTATGGTTTCTAAGATTTTTTTTTTTATAATTCTTTGTTTCTGTATGCCACAGCTAAAAATAAATGTAATTCGTTGGTTATTCAGTATCATAATATTTTCCAAAGATTATTCCGAAATAGATATGCAGGAAATTGTTTGTTTTTAAATTTAATTTTCATCATGAAAGGGTCTGCAGGCAGGACAAGCATGGGGAAGCTGCACTGACTTCTAATATATCTAGTGTTTTACTATTATTGTATTGCTTTTTATCCAAAAATAGCGACACTCTTTTTTGTCATTAAACCCTACTATAAGGGAGTAATGGGGTTACAAGTCTAATTTATCTAATTTAATTAACGTAAAAGTTTATTTTCTCGGTATCTATTGAACATACTATCTTTATGAAATTTAAACTGAATGCGACTATCTATAAGCTCATTAGTATACTTAGTCCTTCCATAAATATTGTTACAAAGAAAACATATTTTTATTGTACGTAACATTTATTACTATTTATACAATGTGTTAGGTTAATACATTAATATAAAACCATCATGCTATCTGGAAATTGTAATATGGTATGGTAAATAAAGGCCAGTCGTGGCGCAGGGGCATAGAGTGTGACTGGTTGTGGGTTCGAACCCCACTCGAGTAAATAATATATAATGTATATTTACATTTCTTAGCTCTGGTGTTGAGATGAGAGAGAAATCGCGGCGTTGAGTTTCGCCACTCAGCACGCTAGCATTCGGCCAATACTAGGGAACGGAGTGTCTAATTAGGTTCCCTCTGCCTACCCTGCTGTGTGCGGGGTAATATGTAAAGCTTATTTAACGTGGCCTCGATTGACTGCAATATTTTCTATGAGAAATTTTGTCATATTTTTTATTTTAAAGTTATATACAACTTTAAAATTGTAAAAGAATATAAAAAAAACACAAATAACATTCTCATTCGCCAAATGATAATTCTAAATAAATCTTTGGGTAGCGGAAATTTGTAAAAAAATCCCTACAGACATACAAACAACATAAATAAGTTGTAACAAACGTATAAGAATTTCGACGTAACCCGATGAGAAGAACGTGTAGCTTGGTCAAAGAGCTCGGACAGTTCCTAAGAGGCGCGGTTTCAAATCCCGCTACGTTCAAATTTTAGGGACTCCAAATTATAATGGCATTTACAGCAAACCTTACGTTTTCAAACTGACTATAAATCATAACCCAGTGTTCTCGAATTTGACACTGTTGGACTCCCCCCACGAAATCAAAAGAAATCCGCAGGTCCATAATGTATGAAGGTAAGTCCGTTTCTCTAATGAAGGTGTAGTTTTTAATGAAAAAGACAAGGCAAACGAGGATAAGGGTCACTTGGCCTGGTAAGTTATCAACATTGCCTACGACTACATGTAACACCAAAGGACCTACCGACCGACCTTGAAAATGGAAATAGACACGCTTATTAAAGGCATCGATAAGACTATCGACCTGGAAAAACTGCCGCAGGTAGGCCATTCCACAATTGTGCGGCGCGTGGAAAGAAGTTCCTACGAAATCGCACAGTAATGGAGTGTCACATATTAACATGGTGTGGATTGTATTTGAATTTGTGACGTACTATGCGTTTAGAGAATCAGCGGCAGACAACAACAGGTCAAACAGTTCTCCAGGACATTCCAGATGAGAATGTGGTAGTTTCAGGACTGCATGGAATCAGTTAATTCGATTTCCATTTAATCTTCTCAGTAGGGGCTTTCCGATGACGCCTGACTTTTTCTTTGTTATTGATAAAATTTGCTGGGGGACATTGTCTGCATTTGAACGATATGATGAATGATAACGATTATCACTTTCGGGGATTATAATTGGTCTTCTGACTGAGGCGGTAATCGAAGCAACATCGCTTTCGGATTCTAAATCGTCATTATTATTAATCATGCCTTCACTAGGAATGGAATTCGTAAGATTTTTTCCGTAAAAACACACAGGGTCTGTTCTGACTACTACGAGGGAAGGCAAATATTTTGAAGCGAGCAAAGCAAAAGAATTAATAATAAAAATATAAAACTTTAACTCTTAAATACAAATCCAAATGCATTTTTTTTTGAATACATGCAATTCCATTTTTGTTCAACATGAAAATTGTCTTAGTGCATACGGCACCAAATATGGAAACGAAAAAAAAACTAGTTGTGAAGTATAGAAAACAGTTAAAAATTGTAAATAATATTATACGTCGAGAAAGAGAAGTATATGGATTCCATGATAATATTTTTTTGTCAAGTTTACTGTGTTACTGTTTTTTTTAAATGAATCTCTCGTATTTCAATGAGTCATACCAACACATCAAAATTTAACTATAACATTTACTGCATTTAATGCGCGTGTACTCGTGCGAATAATAATAGTTTTTGTTTCATCAAAATCGGGTTAGGATATCCAAAATTACAACGATACAAAGTTTCACCGCTTATTTAAATTTATGTTCCTTCGCTGCGTGACTTCACGCGACGACACTACGGAGTCTTTTTAAACCTTTTTATTGATTTAACTAACCAATAGAATATATAGCGAAATCGAGAGACTTACACTAATCAAAATATGAAGGTGTTCGCAAGCGCCTACTGCTAAGACGCAGCATGACGTCACACGCCTAACCAGATTTTGCCGCGGAGGCCGTACTTTGATGTTTAATATCTTAGTCATTTTTGAAGATAGGAAAAAAATAATAAGACATCCTTTTATCTCGAGTTACCTATTTTTTATATATGCTGACAAAAAAACGTTGGAGTGACTCATTCTGCTGTTTCACCCACATGCACAAATGTCTATGATTCTGTCTATGATTCTATGATATTTGAAATTAAACTCATTATTTCGAAATATAGAATTATAGACATTTTTTTTGTGTTTTATTATTGCTAAATATATGTTTCCTGTATTAAAAACATGCGATAAAGGGTTAAAGTATTGCTCAACTGTAAAAATTTTCTCATCTATAAACATTTTTTTCTGTGACCTCCTTTTGCCTACCGCTTAGTAGTCGTTTTGTTTTTACCACCCTATTCTGTTTAAATTATCAGTACGAAATGACCAGTGCGTCTCTTACAGGCAGCGAGTCCTGAGTACTTTTTTAAAATCCGCGACATTATTCTAGGCACTATCTTCATCTGTCGAGATAAAATCTTTTGCTTTCGAGCAGAATTTCTTCGAATTCTTTCCTTTGGGTACTGCTTTGATCGCCTTTTTCATACGAACTCTACGTGGACGGCCAGATCTTTTTCTGTCATAAACAGAGGAGGTTTCATTGTATTTATTAAAAGCCCAATACACAAACATTTGACTAATACCAAGCGTATGGAGGATTTTAAAAAATATATTTGGCTCCATATCAGTGTTGTCAGATTTTCTTGCATGGGGAATTTTTAAGTTTAAAGGAAAAAAACGGGCAAAAATTTTTAAATATTGAGGATTTTTATTATTATTTATCCATATATTCGAGTTTTAAAAAAGCTTTCAATGGTGATTGATTTCAATATAAAAAAAGGCTGGTAATTTTATACATAACTTAAAATCAGAATCAAAAGATATCTATATAAAAGATATCACAATATAATATAAAAAGATATCACAGTACGTGGAATAATCCATAAAAAGCAGGACTATGCCTGTCCCGATTGGGATATCTAATCCCACCAAAATCGGGACATCTAGCAACGCTGCTCCATACCTACTTTACGTAATGCAATCACAGCGATTCGGTTCTCTTTCCATTACCCAACATCCAATTTATTGTCATAAAAGATTTTACAATATATTAGCACGAGAATACGAAAAAAATACAATGAACAATCGTAGAAAAAAATACAGATTCCAAATCCAAATTAATATTTCGTTTATTTTTAATTGTAGTATTTATGGTCAGACTACTTAATCTGGCCATAAATACTGATACCTGTTATTATGATAGTTTTTTTTTTTTTCGAACTTGAGGTAAATGCTGTTAGCCCTATTGGCTTTTACAGCGACACCGGGTGGATAGAGGGTACTCTGTCCCAGAAGAATTGCAAGCACTACCTGGCTGCTTGAGAGAGGAGTCGACGACTGTAAGGGCGCCCCCTGCGGGGATATTATGATAGTAGATGTACACTCTTATATCTTCACCTGTCATGCAAATATGTAGTTTTCCCTTGCTCATCCTGCTAGATCCTGCTGCTTTTTTAAATATGTATTTTGGTTTTGTTAAAGTATAAGCGTAGAAACTTGGTGAAAAAATGTACCTAAAGTGATATAAGTGGCTAGCTATTTATGAAATGCTAGTCGTGTTTAATATAGATTTCAAATGGTTTATGAAAATATATGTTATGATCTAATCTAAATATGAAGCTATTGCTATAAAAAACCGGAGGATTCTATTTAAAGAAATAAAAGAATATTTATTGAGCGAGAAAGATAAAAGTTATATAGATATATTTATTTTTTATCGAATTCCTTTGTGCCGTACTCTTGTAGATGTTGAAGGATTTCATTTAATTTCTTCAAACACTATATATTTACTTCACGGTAAGTATTAGCTTATTTGCCAGAGCTTACACAGCTTACACTATTTTTGAGAAAAAAAATCCCAGCTGTGGTGTTGGTGCGACTAGCACTAGAAGATCCTGGGTATTATATCCACAGTATCTCCTTACAATATCAATCACACGAAAATGTAATAGATTTTCTAAAAGTTCGGAAGTGTGTACATTTCTTTTATTTTTAAACAAAGTTTAATTGTGTACGTTGTTTTTTTCCTATTAATAATATGATATACCTGACTAAGAAATATTTCATTTACTTAGCAATTTCCATTACACATGCTCATCGGGTAAGTGTCGCAATTACAGTAATAATCATTTTTTAAAGTTCCGCATCTTCGTTCTGGCGAGGCTGCTCTTACATTTTTTGTACGGAAATCTATGAAAATAATTTAAAAACCTTTTGATGTACACTCAAATAATAAAAAATAATAATAAACAATATAACGATTAAGCCGCAGTCGGCTTGAATAAACTTCTTCATAAATGAAGGTCTTTTATACATAAAGTTGTTATATCACAAATAAAATATTTCTCAATACATTAATATTTAAATACAACATTTGTAAAGATTGAATGAATCAAATTATAAATTTAAGTACATAGATAAATAGGTAGGTACACGTAGTTTAACCTTGTTTTTGTTAATAAAAATACTTTTTATCTTGATGTATTAATAAGTACTTTGCAAGAGTTATATTTTTATTAATAACAAGTTGGTACTAAATTATTGAATTTATTCATACCAACAAGTGAATTTGAAATATAAATTCAAATTCAAAATGTTCTTTATTCAAATAAACTCGTATAAGCACTTTTGAATCGTCAAATGAACATGTAAACAAAAAGAAAAGCTACCACCGGTTCGGAAGGCAGTTCTGCTGAGAAGAGCCGACAAGAAACTCAACAGTTGCTCTTTTCAAAGTCAATGGTATTATTACATTATCTGGCAGCTAACCTGCATCACATTCAATAGACATTAACTCCATACATGTTTATCATCTAAATATTCTTGAATAGTGTAATAAGCTTTAGTTGTTGTTATTTTTTTAAAGTTACTTTAAATTGTGGTAGTTGCAAACTTAGAATACACTGTGGAAGTTTATTATATACACGTATACTCAGACCCATAAAAGATTTTTTTACTTTTTGGAGGCGAAAACTTGGCGTAACAAGTTTATCTTTGTTCCTCGTTCCTAGCGTATGTATATCACTATTTTTACTGTGACAATGTACATTGCCGGACAAACAGAATATTATAATATACAAATTGTAAAGCAATTGTAATAATACCTGCATCTTTAAAATATAGGTAAGGTTTCTCACAGAAACATTAGAAATTCTGATCCGATAGTTGGTGGGATGCAAAAGGAATAACGACTAAATAACGGACACAACCTTGACAAGCCATTTTAATTTATAAATAATAGTTCATTTCACTGGCGAGGGGTTGTTGGTACTGAGAACTTTGTATACGGCTATAATGTTTAATGATGATGAAATGAATGATAAAGTGAATCATCAGATATAGTGAAAAAGGGACTTCCAACTATGTGAATATACCAAACCCGGGGTTTTCTTAACTTTAAAGTTGTGTTATTTCCTTCTTTAATTAACAAGCATATATTTTTTAAAATTTTAATTATATGTTATAATTACTTATACGTATTCGAGGTAATATTACGTATTTAAGTTTTTATGACTAAAAATCTATTTTAAGGCTGACACAAGCACAAGCGTGCGACTTAGTGCGACAGGTTGTAGCTTCAATTACAATTTGGGGAAATAAAATATTTCATATTTTTATTTTTTCGTTCTGGTAACGAGGCAAATGGAGGCGTTTCGTTCCGTTTGCAGAACTCGGCGGAAAGTAGCGGGAATAGAAGAGTCTTGATGGGAACGGAGTGTCCTCACACTACGTTCTCAGATATCCTCTGCCTACACTGCTATGTGCTGGCTATAGCGTGAAACGAAAAAAAAAATTGTTTAATAGTAGGGACTATTTTATTCCTACGTAACGTTTATTTGGACCAACCACATACTTTGAATAAGAAAAGCACTGAAACCTAGATAAGGATTTTATTAACGTCTGGGGCTTGGTCAAGCAACCTTTACTCGTCAAGACCTCTACTTCATATGAAATTATTTCTGATGGAATGTGTTCTTCGTTTAAATTTTTCAATTTGAAAACTTGAATATTTTTTTTTGTTTACAATCCTTGTGTGTGCAAAGTTACATACCTCCTTATATTGAATAATCGTTCGTGAATCGTGCGTTGAACCATCGACGTGCGCTCGCGCATCACTTAAGCACAGACTATAATTTAAACAGGAACACGCAAGTTTCCTGGTAATTAATACGTACATTAGTATTCATTAGTTGGCAATAATATAAACATTTCATTAGGAATGAGTCACTCATAGTGTGAAAGGAATTAAATTTTTTATGTCAGATAGAAAAGCTCTTGAATTTAGGAAATGTTCAATTCCAAAAATTGGTCCAGTGTGAGTCGGATTCGGCCACCCTGGATTCCGTACCAATTTGAGGATTGTAAGTCGAGATGTAAAATATATAAAAGTAAAAAAAAAACAACTAAACTAAACTAGCTTCACGCTTTATCCCTAGCGGGGTAGTCAGAGAGAACGGAGCGCCAAACGCTACGGTCTCTACATACCTCTCTCGCCTCGACCACTGTACACTATACATATAAAAATAAAGAAACTTAATTTTGCTTATGATTCATTTTGTATGAAATGAATTACAAATATAAGTTTACAATGATTTTTTTCTATGAAATATCAATATTTTTTAAATATTTTGGTTCCTTTCTTTTCTATAGTTATTTCCATACTTCTCACTTCGTGCTAAATTTCAAAACTGTAGGTCCACAGGAAAAAGACACATAAATATTCTTATTTTCTTAGGGTACGTTGACTTAGAAGAAGACTTTTTTCTGTGCTCCTAGTGATCTAAGACATCAAATTATAGGCATTAATTTAAAAAAAAAAAAAAAATGACGCAGCACTGGAGTAAAAATCTAGACCTTCTGTCCGTCGTCCTCGTCTGTCTTTAACATTAAATTATCTTCCAATTCTAATACCAATATTTAAAATGTACTATGCTTAGCACTTAACAGCATTAAGATATCTCAACAGTTTTAAATATTAAAATTGTGATATCTTTTAAGATATTAACAGAAAAATTATACCAACTGCAATTATAATCATAATTAAATAATAAAAAATCAAAAAAACTTGGTAATAAAAGTACCAAATAAAGGATTGTAATGAACAAAGAAGATACATACAGATTTAAAGGGAAATAATACCACCGTACATAATTTTAGATAACTTTAACCGTTTATGAAGCGCACGCACAGGAGCTTTTCAAGTTCTTCTGTTTTAGCAATATTTTTTTTTGATACACCGCTTCTGTTGTTAGTAACGTTATGTTATATGATAGACGGTACATAGATAGCCAAAGTAAATGGAATATCCAATACACAAAAAAAAAATTAACTGGAATCAGTAGTTCCTGATTTTTAAATCACCAAATATGACAGTAAAATGACTAATTATTTTGGTAATGTTTAATACCGACCACGTTTCTAGTTCAAATATAAATACTTGAAATAGTATAGCTACGTATATTTTACTTCAACATAATAATTAAGTTTAAATACTTATATAAGTTATACTTAAACATAATTTTACTAAGTTATGAAATTACACAGTTCCTGTTACGAAGTTTATTGCTCCCAAGTGTCGAATTAATGACATAACTATGATTCATTTGCAATTTTTTCTCAGATATAAAATTTTTACAGTTTTTTTTTGGCTGTATATATTAAGAACACAATTATCAAGATAAATATCGATAACGTATATAGTATAATTAGTTACGATTTGCTATACTCATATGAAATTCTATTGTAAAACATAACATAAAAGAAATGAAGCAGAAATGATTTCATTTATAGTTTAATATAACAAGAGATTTGAATTGATTGAAAATTTTAAATTTCCATTGAAACTTATAGTTTACTTATTCGTATACTTAGCATTCGCATTTAAGCAAATTTTTGGCTTCATGATATATTTTCAAAATATATATAAATTAAAAATATTTAGGAAATGATATTGTTTTGCATACGTCGACTGATTAATTTTCGATGTAAAGGGAGTTCTTCCTACCATTTATTAGAGTTCTGTATCCAAACGGTAAAACGGGGCTCTCTTACTAAGACTTCGCTGTCCGTCCGCCCGTCACCCAGCAATCTCATGAACCGTGATAGTTAAAGAGATGAAATTTTAACAGATAATTTATTTCTGTAGCCGCTATATCAATAAGTACTAATAAAATGACTAAAATAAATATTTAAGGGGGATCCCATAGAACAGGTATGATTTTTTGCCATTTTTATAGATTATGATACGGAACCCTTCGTTGCGAGTTTGAAAGTTTTTTTTTTTACTTTTCAGTAATCTAAGTACCTACCACGTGCATTTTATTCGACTGACGTTAAGCTGACTAAATATTACTGAATATTTTTTTATTTTATACTCTCATAGATAATATTACTAGAAGACGATATAAATTGAATAAGCATAAGAAAATTTAAACTACTAATAACAAGAAACAGAATAATTTGTAGCAATTACAGTAAATTACATTAATCAATATGAGAAACATGTTCCATTGTAAAAAACGTTGATTTGTAAAATGTTTTGAACGTGCTGATACGTAAGATTTATAACATCATTGTGTTGACATCATCATCAGCGCAAGATTACACTTATAGACATCCGGCACAAGAACCTATACAAGCTGCAGTCTGAGTGTCTACACACTTAAATGGTTAGAAATAAATCTTTAGGTATGCAATGAATTCTAAAAATAAATATTTTTAGAATTCATTGCATACCTAAAGTACATACTTAGTATATACTTGCATAGTTAAACGAATTTACTATTGCTTATTTTCAAAAAAGGCACAGACAACTAAGTCTGTGGCGCATAACAATTCAACTATTAAAAAAAAAAAAAACACTTAGTTTTTTTTTATTGGGGTTCCGTAACTTTTAAGGCAAAAAAGGAACCCTTATAAGGTCACTTTGTTGTCTGTCTGTCAAGAGCCTTTATCTCAGGAACGTTTGGAGACGTCGAGTTGAAATTCAAACCATATACTTAGATCTATGGCAACATGATTGAATTGATGATTTCCTGAAATAGTAAATGTATTTCTACATTTAGTTTCTATTTAAGTCAACGCAACCAAAAGATATACGTATGATGCATCGTATTTGCTGCATTTTGTTAGAAATTCGCCATGTAATCAAAACCCATAGGATACTTGCACATACCGTGGACCTATAGTTGTGAAATTTAGCACGAAGTTACAACGTACAATACAAAAAAAGAAGGAAACAGAAATTTATAGGTATTTCATAGAAAAATAATTACAAACTTATATTTATAGTTCATTTCATACAAAATTAGTTCAAACGCCCGCAAAATTAAATTGGTCAACCTTAGTTACTTGAGTTGACCTACATCTTGATTTTTTTACGGAACTCTCTGTGGGTAAGTCCGAATCATACTTGACCGGTTTTTTTAACAGTTATTTTGAAAGACTATTTATTTATTCTAGTGCCTCAAGAAATCTAAAAAAAGAAAATCTTTTCTAAGCTTTGAAATTTTTAATAACTCATAGTGCTCTATGTAAATAAGTATTTTTTTTAAATGAACAAGTTTTGATCAATTGATTGTAAATATTGGCAAGTGATTATTCAATTAAATAATTTTTAGTATAATTAGTCTTAACTACGCAGCTAATGTCCGAGACCGAGTTCTTGAAATAGCCTTTGAATGTAATTTAAATTGTTAAATTTTGATGATTTCTTTAGAAATAATAATTTTGTCGATGATTAAATTTTTTACAAGGCAATCAATGAATCGTGCGTTTGTTCGGGGCGGGTTAGCTCATCCGTCAAGCATTTGGGGAGTTTTTGTGATCGACGTCGTGTGAGGAAGGCCCCATTGAACACGATTTTTAATAAATAATAGCATGAGATAAGCTTCGTCTAGTTCGTTTTATTATTACTATTATCATATTAAAAAATTATAATAATTAATTATTATTAATGTGAACATATTTTAGTATTTGTAAGAACATTTTCAGTTTATAATTACACTTTTTCATAAAAATACTTTTTCAGTTATATACGTAAATAGTTAAGCTATTCTTTTATAGCAGGTACTTATTGTAATTTTTTTATACTAATATTATTTATTTGTTTAAAAGTCTTTTAAACAAATTAATATTTTATAACGGAGTGTCTGAACACTAGGTTCCCTCTGCCTCCCCTGCTGGGTGCGGATACAGCGTGAAGCTGGTTTAATATTTTTTTAGCTTCTTCCTGTATCCCGCACATGACAGGGTAGTAGAGGAAACCTGGAAACCTAGTGATAAGATACTTCGTTAATATACTTCCGTTCTCCATTTTCCGCCGGATTCTTGAGGCAGTGCGTGTTTAATGGCGGAACTCAACGACGCGCTTTGCCTTGTTACCAGGGCGATAAAATGAAAATATTCAATATTTCATGTCCCCTAGTGGAAATTGAACCCACAACCGTTGCGTTTACAGTTGCACGCAGTTGCCGCTGGGCCATGGCGTCCAAAATAAAGAAATTTTAATTGTTTAAAGGGTTTGAGGTCTTGGTGGCACGAACGGCATCTGACTGTGAACATATAGATTGTAGTTTCGATTCTCACTTATCTACATTTTCACACTCTGGTAACATTTCTGATAATTTGAATTTTCTCACTTTTACAATGTCTCTGACATTTGACAAATTTCACACGCAAATTTGGCAGAAAGTGGGAAACAGACTTTCTTAACACTACCTCCTCCTATATGGGATACTCCGTTAAAAAAAGAGGTTTAAAAACGGTTAATGAATGATAGGATTCTGTTTTTGAATTATTTTGATGTAACATTTCAAAAACTGTGCTACATATATCGATAATACATTAAACTTAACACAAAACTAACTAAATTGCACGTCTTGTATTATATTTGATTATTAATAACGGACAGCTTACATAAAATAAATCCAAACTGTAACATTCTGTTAATTAATATTATTTATTTAAACAATGCAAGATTGCCTTACACCTATGTATGTGACAGCCATACGTCTGATGCGTTCATTCAAGAATTTTTTGTCACAGGGAATATTCATTCACGAGAGTGAATGACGGTCACGCGCATGCGCATTACGCGCGTTACATTAGACATCAACGCTTCCTTTCGACCACTAATTACGAAGAAAATAAGACTTCTTGACGATTCTCAATTAGCTTTTCTCGTAACTAAATAGGTATATATTGTTCTGTGAGCCCATGCACCTAGTTCATTATAATATTTAATATAAGGTATAGCGTATACTCATTTTATTTCATATAATCACCAAGTTTCTCCCTTCAACAAACTTATTTGTAATAGTAGTTTAAGATAATAAATAATGAGTATACAAAGTTGACGTGACAATATACAGCGTGTAGCGGCAACAGAGAACGGACTCTAGACTATACGGGGCTAAATACAATTTTCCAAGTTTAGCTCGTTTCATTTATTAATGAACTTTGTTATAAAATGAGTTGAGGACTCTTAACTGCCACCTGGCGAGATTGCTTTTCGTGGTCGGTGTCTATTAATAGTTATTTATAGGTGAGCCTTTAAGAATTGCAAAAGGCGTGCGTTCTCCCTGTATAATATTATATATAAGATAAACCTTTTATTTGTATAGTTACGTTTTACTGTTTTTATAATACACTAATATATACGTGTATACGGGTATATATTTATATGTATTAAACAGGAAGCATAATGTATGGAAATGTTCACCCATTGCTAATGAATGGAGGCCAGTCGTGGCGCGGGAGCACACAGTGTGATTATAAAATCGACAGGTTGTGGGTTTGATCTCCACTCGAGAAAATTAAATATTTATTTAAATTTATATTTTCATTTTTTTTGCTTTGGTGTCGAGGCCACTCGGCACGCAATGCCTCCGGAATTCGGCGGAAAGTGGGAAACGGAGTGTCTTAACACTATGTTCCCTCTGTCTACCCTGCTGTATGCGGGATACAGCGTGAAGCTGATATATGATATATTATTAATAAATAATTAGATATCATTGTCGTTAAATAATATTGATTCTTTTAACTCGAAAAATGTTGACCGAAACTGAACTGAATTGATATTATACATAGGCACGAGTATATGGGTATTTAATATGTTACATTACAAGTAAATAATTAATATAAGAAGATATTTCTTTGTGAAAGTGATACAGTCTGGAATAATATAATGAGATATAGAATACCGCCCTAGGTGATGACAAAATAGCTAATGCACTAGACGTGAGAACGCGCTAATGACAAAGAACTGCGAAGTTAGGGTAGGTTTATATGATATACTAAATTATAATCAAAATAAATCAATATTACATACGATATACATCGGTAAGTTCTCGCTATGTTTTGATATTCATATATTATTATGCACCTCCGTGACTTAAAATAAGGTTGTGATCAGCGACCAGAGACAGGCACCCAGAGAATTAGAGAAATACATAATATTTAACATGAGTTAAATAATAAAAGCTAACGCGTTCAATTCAAACTTATAATTGAACATAATGAAGCAGTGGTCAACCGTCAACATATAAACATTACTAAAATACCCTTGAACTTAAGTGGCAGCCTGCGGCGGCGCGTTGCCAATGACCCCGCGCATGACTGAGCTGCGCCCGCGCAGCGCCTAGACCCTCGCTAATTGTTATGTAACAGTGAATATTGCAACATCCAAAATATTCGATACACGAGCTCAACTAACGAATTTGTGATCATCTACATCACCAGACATTCCTTTTAGCGACATTTATAGGAGGTAACTGTACTCACGCAGTCCGATGATTCGGAAAACTAGCTTTTGTGATACTGTGAACCCGCTCTTTGTAAATTGCTTAAAAGATATTCGAGATGGTTTTTACGTTAACTCATTTTACGCGTTATTTGTTTAATATTGTTAAACTCGGATGTGGTTACCATTAGAGTACAGTGACCCTGTCGTCATTTTGACAAAAAAATACTATGTGCAGGTAATATTAGGGTGCACAAACAGGTTCTGCAAAAGCGAATATAAGCTTCCTGCCAAGTCAGAGAGGAAGGTGGAGTCAGTGAACTTACAAGTCGCGTGATTCCTCCATAGTCTTGTGATTACAAAACAATATTTTTGTAAATAATAAAGGAAAATGCCAGACGGTAATATTTATTAGCAATAAAAACAACAAAGTGTTTTTGATGAATTGTTTTGAATACTGACTAACTTTATCAATTTATTTTTGAAGAATTTGACAGTTTACTTTTTTATTGTATAATTGAACAATTTATTAACATGATAAAGGCCGTCGTAGCGCAGGGGCATAAGCGTGTGATTTTAATGCGACGGCTGTGGGTTCGATTCCTACTCAAGGAAATTCATTATTATTTATTAATATTTTTATTTCTTCGTCCTGGTATCAAAGCAAAAAGCAGGGAGATAAATTTTGCCACTCAACACGCAATGCCTCGAAAATTGCAATTGATAAAACAGATTGTATAAATAACAAAAGTACAAATCAATGTGTAAAAATATCTCTTTAATAAAATATATTAATACATTTTAAAGCATATATTATAAGCATTTTAATAATTTAAAATAAATATTTTTTACTGTAGGAATGACGATCGCTTTACGAGAGAGCGCGTGCGCCGCAGGCGCATGTGCTAGAATTTTGATTGATATTTTTTGTCAGTTACTGGGCCACAATAAAATGACAAATGCAACAAGAAGAGTGCGAAATAGACATCGTAACTGAAAGTACATATCAAGGTTAGCCGTTGGCAAGCCGAAACTCGGCTAACAGTAACAGTATACTCACAAGAGAGGCAAAAACCTGGCAATCGTCCGATACCAAATACGCTATCACTTTTGTACTCTACAATTCAAATTAATTAGTTAAAAATAGTGAATGGACGACCTGTTGGTCGACGACGATAAGGATTTAATTAAATATTTTAATATATCTTAAATTCGCTATTCTCTACTTCACCGCGACACATTTATAATGTATTAACTTTTTTTACAAAGTTTTAGAGAGTATTCCGTTACTACAATTTGTTTGCGGAGTTTGTTAATAAATTTAATAAAAAACAGTGTTTGTCAGATGGCACTATATTTCTATTTCCGTTTGTACGTCTATATTAGGAATAATTTTATCTCATTGATATTATTTATAAGTTTTTAGTGCCAGCACTTTCTCGACCTCAATGCTGTCGGTACCATGCTCTCATAGTAGAAAAACTAATGAATCTATGTCGAGTGTTTGAAGTCGGCCTTGAGCCGGAGTCATTAATTTATGTACAAAGTCGTCGGCTCGATTCCGTTATTTGAACGCCTAAAATGATATTACAAAAAGTTAATAGTGCTAATTACGGAACGTCAAAACAAATGTTAAACACTTAACAGGGTAAACTTGGACCATACATGAAATTAATCATAATATACCCTGCACTAAGACAACTTGTTTTCCAAAGACGGCGTGCTGTAAAACCTTATAGTAATACAGGCTTTAAAGCAGTGAAGTACGATTGAAATAATAGTATATTTTTATAACATAACGGTATTATGTCTATTACTCGGACATGCACGGATCCGTGTAGTATTTTTACACTTTAGAATATATTTACTAAGTTGTATGAGTAAGTTTCATGAAATGACACTTGTGCACTATGTAGACACTGTTCTTTTGAATAAATTCCTGTAATTCTGGGAGTATTGACCGCTAGCCACTCCACTGTCCGTGTGGGCTAGTAACGTTTCGAGAGAGTTTATTCCATCGATCAGCAATTTCTACATTGAGAAAATTATTGTTAACTAACTACAAATGATATGTGTTAAAAAAAATTATGTAACGAATTAATATTTTCACTATTTACTATATATATATATATATATATATATATATATATATATATATATATATATATATATATATAAACATGTTTTTATGTTTTAAGCACAATAATAAGTTCGAGCAAACGTCATTTGTTGTGATATTTATGTATTTATTCATTCCATTTAGATATTAAAAGAAAATTACAATTTTCTTAGAAAAAAGTTCTAAATAAGCAATAAATTGATTTAATAACATATCATTGCTTCTTATACCTTACAATATAATATACACAAATGTAAGACAAAAATATCCTCGCAACGAACAGGACAGAGGTAACAACAACAGTGACCTGAGCAACAACAATTTATTCAGCTTTCATTTATGAATTGTCACTGGCCAACAGATAGTGGCACGTACGAAGTATATCAAGTGATTTTAAGTGGACTTCGTAGTCGAGTAAGACGCCATTCTCCGACGCCCCACGGTCCGGTCCGTGTGATCAGAATTTGTATACGCAGTCTGGGAATAGCTCGCACGTCGCACTGGTAGTGCTCTCGTTCGGCCTGGCAGGTAAAACCTTCGCGTTTTTGAGCAGAACGCTTCGCAAATACAAATAAAGCAGTGAATTCTAAACCCCGCTTATAATTTACATACATAGATAGGAATAAAATTACCGTGAAAATATTTATTTTCGGTACGTCGAGTAGCAACAAAGTTTAACGACGTTTTCTAAAAGATATATATATTTTCTCTTTTTTCACACAGACAGATGACAGCCTGTGGGGGGATGACGTGGGTCGGTAGTAGAGTGGCATGCTGTCCGACGTGAGTGGTGCCGACCACCAATCAGACGTGAGACCATTGTTGGCGTTAATAGATAATTAGCTGGGTGCCGTTACTCATCCGATCACCGCGGACCCATCTCCAGCGACCAGCGACGGCCCACATCGGCTGATTGCCATTTAATGCACTTCCACTTAAATCAATTTAAATTATTAAAATGTAGAGCTTATTTTAAATGATAATATGAGGTACTTTTAATAATATGGACATTTTATTGTAAATATTTATATCTATGTATATACAGACACACAATATTTTTTTGTCATTATATGGCGCGTACGTATTATTAAGTTATTTAAAAAAACATAAGTATATAATTAAAATGAATTCGAATATAAATATAAACAAACATTCGACACGCAATGTCTCTGAAATTAAGCCGAAAGAGAAGAATAGTGTTTTAACACTAGATTCTCCGTTCGTTTCAAATCTTTTTTTTTTATAACTACTTAAGTTTAAAATTTGACAAATACAAATTACATAAAATTCTTTGTGTAGAGTTTTTTTGAAAAAAAAAAGTTCTTCAGGTTTAATTTAATAAATTAATTGATAGGGGGAAAACCGACAAACTTTTTTTGCAAACTTTGAAAATATTTAGCTACGAAAATTGCTTTGGATTGTATTTACAACATGTATTAATATTCTAAAGTTCGTGTTAATGATTGAAATTTCAATGGGGCTCGAAAGCCTAGTTCTCACGATTAGGTTATTTGCCGCTAAGTATTGGTATGTGAGTCAAGTGGACGCCTCGTTATTTATTGAACACGATATACTTACGGCGCTGGCTGACAGTGTGGGCACTGCGAGGTGAGCCTAATGGACAGTTTGATTTAAATTTACTTTTACTAATATATTTATTTCTAAAAATATTTATAATAAAATTACAGGCATTAATTGAAGCCAGTCGTGGCGCAGAGGCACACATGTATGGCTGTAAACGCTCGTAGACGTCCAGTCGAGGAAATGAAATATTTAATATTTTCTTTTCTTCGTTCTGGTTTCGAGGCAAAGCGGTGTTAAATTCCATCACTCAACACGCAATTCCTCTAGATTCTGGGGGAAAATAGGTAACGGAGTGTCTTAATACTAGGTTCCCTCTACCTTCCCTACTGAGTGCGAGATACAGCGTGGAGCAGAAAAAAAATGTAACATGTCATAAATATTAAAGCAACAACGAACGTTTTCAATGAATTAACTGTGATAATAATATATATTTTATGTAATTGCGCAAGTACCAAGTATTTTTTGAATTTCGGAGTGGCGTTTAAAATTTAAAACATTTATATAGTGCTGCTTAAATGTAAGCCTCAAAGTTGAACGACATTATCACGAATTTGATTACATATAAGAATCCAGCGCCAACTTATATAGAAAGTTACCGTTATTGTTGTTTGCTTAAAACTTTTTTGTGTACTATTAGTGTTTTTCAGAGCTAAGAGTGGAATTGAAACTGCCTTTTTAAAAAATATATTAGGCGTATCAGGTTTGATCCCCAATGGAGGTGATAAATATGTTAAAATTATTTGCATTTTAAAAAAATTGTTGGATTTACCACCTAACACGATTTATTCCTAAGAATGAAGAATTTGCTTTTACTATAATTGTATGTATGTATGATACACAAACGTCACTTATTATTTATTTGTAGATATTATATTTATTTTTATAGAAATTAGCTTTAAATTACAATAGTACCTAATAGAAATAAGCTTCCACAATGTCAAGTGCTCGTATAAAACATTATCTTAAGTCATCCTCAGCCGGATGCTCTTAACGCCATTTATGTAAAAGGGAATTATACATTCTTAACATATTAGTATAAATTTATGATAAGTTTTTCTTCTTGATGCATCTTTCATATTAGATACAGTAAGTACATATATTTAATAACTTGAAACAATAAATTTACATAAATACATTAACAT
>DWMY01000520.1:0-23625 GCA_018249775.1 Heliconius hecalesia formosus | reverse complement strand
CGAACATCTCATTCAGAGTACACCAAGCATATCTAAAAACAGTTCCACATTAGAAGCCGTCGCCGCACTGCGCTCGAGCAGAGCTCGACTCGTCAACATTGTAGATGAACAAGGGTGAGTTAAGCAAATAATTTGTTACCGTTGTATTTATACATTCCTTTATTTACAAAACCTATAATAGTATAAATTACATTTTAGATATTTAAGGAGAAAAGCAAAAAACATTAAGGATAAATATCGGTTTCGTTTATAAATTATATAAAAATATTTTAGACTGGCGACCCGCTCGCGGTTTCGTTTTCTTGACCAATACAATTATTACTAATTTCTATTATTTTTGTCAAAATATTTTTTTTTTACCTAACATATAATTTTGTCTTGTGTTATTATTTACTGTATATCTATGAAAAATATTATACCACCGACTACCGGTAGAAATAATTTATTCTTATCTGTGATAACTATAAGAAACGTTTATAGGTTCTGTTTTTATAAACCACTCTCAACTCTGAGATCAATCTTGTGAATGATCATGAGAATGCCGTTTTCATTCATATAAAAATGTTTATCTATGAATGTGAAATGTTTACTTAAGAGCAATCTCAGAACTCAGAGCGATTTGTAAATAGGGTCCTATATGTAATAAAACTTGTCATTAAAAGGATTGAAATAATATTTTAGTTGTTATATTTTTTTTTATTTGATTTGGTCTGCTATAAGATATTTCAGCAGTAACATATTAGACGGAGAGTAACTTAGTGATTCCCGCCCAAAAAACTACATGTTAAGCGGACGAACTCGATTTATTTATGAACATGAAATAACACATCCTCAACCATATTATGTTACAGTTTTATTTTTCTCATACATATTATGTTTAGGATAAATTTCTAAACGTTTTTAATATGTAAAAATGACAATTTTTGACAAACATTAATCGACAACATGTTTTCTTTATTATTTTCAAAATTTTCTATGATCCCAATTAATTTATCTGGTTTCTTTTAATAAAATATTTTATACTGATAATATCGTACAATGTTTTCTGTCATATACACGAAACTTTGAAAATATTTCTCTATTGTTTCATCAAAATCAAGCCATCATTAGAAATCACTTTTAAAAATTTCTAACTAATGTTCTTTTTACTTCTTCTTTTATTTCTGTATACATATATAATTATTGTATTTTTAATTAATGCGATGGCAGCTACCGAGGGCGAAAATTTAGTGAGTTGACCACAAATTCTATATTTAGAATGAAATGAAAGTATAATAGTGAAACTTAAATATTAATTTAGCATTTTTTATTTTATTAACTAAATTGCCCCCTGTTGAAAGCAAATATACACAACTTTTCAGTTTTAAAGCCGCTGTGGTAACGCTTCTGGACATTCAGACGCAGTACTGCTTTTTTATTGTGCGGCGATTGTCAGTTCGATTCCTATTCGGGGAATTAATGATGTTTATATCTTCGCTCTGCTAACAAAACAAAACGCAGCGTTAAGTTTCGCCATATAAATACACTCGTAAAGTATTAAAATTATATATTTTATTTTCTTTAATTTCAGATCAATAGTAGGAGTATTCACATCTGATAACACAAGAAAAAGATTGGCCAATTTGTCCGGCTCTATAGATGAGAATCTTGAAAGCTATATTGTGAAGAAGTTTTCTAAATTGGATCTTTTAAATAAACCTACCTTAGGGGCGTTGTCTCGTGCTCTCGATATTGCACCGTACGTCGTTGTCGTGAGGACTGGTATGTATTTTTTTTATTTTAATTACTATTATGTATATTAAGAAAAAAAAGGATAAATTATATCTAGTTAGTTGTCTAGTTTGAAAAGGATATTATTTATTTTTTGTTTAATGATGAACTAATTTTTTATTTCCTATTTTTTTCTATAATTTCTAATATAAACATAGATAATGTAAAGAAAAATCGGATTTCCACTATGCATCTACATATTTATCTCTTCCATAATGTGTTGAGTAGCTGGTGCCAATGCATATTTTTTACTTTCGACACTTTCCGCCTTATTTTCGAAACATTGGGTGTTGATTAACTAAAAAATTAATAAATAGTGTTGCTAAATATTAACAAAAATTGTTTTCTTATTTCCAGATACTTCAATTAATGTTGTAAGCCCTCTTGGTATCATCACATCAGAAGATCTATTATTCTTTGTCACAAGCAGAAACAACCAGCTAAATGGGGGGTACTAACATTTTTAAAACCGAAGGGGTCAACTTATATAATGAAAACATTTATTAATAATTACGCTCAAATATTAACACAAATTAGAGTAGTTCTAAATATATTATGAAATATATAAAATGTTATAGGTTAGCCATTACTGTATATCGTCGGTTGAATAGAAAAGTGGCATAATTAGAAAAAACTGTTTCTACATATATTTTTTTATCTTTATCAATTTTGTATAATTTCTAATAGTTTAATATGAGTGCTTATATAATTTAAAATTTTTATATACTTTAAGATGGTATAACTATTTTGAGAACTATCAATTTTCTCTAAAAACTGCGGCGTTGTGTTGTGTAATGTCGACGTGTAAAAAACAGTGACATTTTTCTATAGTCGATATTATGATAAACTACAAAAGTCAGAAACGACAATTATGTCATCCAGTGGATTCAGCTAGTCATTCTATAAAGTGTATTTAATTAATATAAAGTAAACGGTAAAATAACGGTATCTGTGGAATTTGGACTTAATAATCATGATTTTCATTTATATTTGATTGTGCCACTACTATTTAACATACGATATTATATTTTATTTATAAATTAGTTGGTTCTATTAATCAAAGGGATACATTATGCATTAAAAAGTATAGTGATTTTATGTACTTAAGAAACCAGATATTGTTAAACCGTGTATATGATATAAATGAAGCATTTATACTATCTCCATCCCATTCCATGGTGCATTAATACAATGTAATTTTTATCTAATTATAAAATTTGGTACATATATTGTATATTTTATAACTTTTGACCATAAATAATATTTAATAAAAATAAATATTAAAAACAAATGTTATTTTGTTTACTTTTATCATTTTCCTTTAATAAAATTGACTTTCAGGTTTTCATAACTGTTATGGGGATGTCGAGATTAAACCTGTCAATAGCATATAAAAATAAATGCTAATAATTTTCACTTTAAATAATATTTATTACCATAGTAGTCCAGGACTTTGAATTCAAGGAAGATTGTTGTGGCTTCAATCCCTTCATTGTAATCAATTATTTTTATTTCTCAGCTCTAGCAGACAATGTATGTTGTCCTGTGTCTTAACATTAATATATTTTGTTCCGATCGGAACATGGTTCCGGAACAGTTGCGACTTGTTTTATAGGAAATAATATATTAAATATTGAGGTCAATCGTGGCGCAGTGGCACAAAGTGTGACTGTAAAACCAATTGGTTGTGGGTTCGATCCTTACTCGAGGAGACGAAATATTTACTTAAATTTATATTTCCATTTCTTCGCTCTGGTGTCGAGGCTAACCGCGGCGTTGAGTTCTGCCACTCAACACGCAATGCCTCTAGAATTCGGCAGAAAGTGGAGAACGGAGTGTCTTAACACTAGGCTCCCTCTGCCTACCCTGCTGTGTGCGGGATATAGCGTGAAGCAGGTAGTAGCGTAAGTTTTTTTTTTATATATATATATATTAAATATCTTTACTTGGTTTGATTTAATTAAAAAGTAGTTTTGAGAGCAAACTACCGGGTAAAGTAAAAACCGGTAAAGTGATTAAGATTCAGTGTAATTACTATATTCAACATTTTAACAAAATATATTCTAGTTTCTATTGTTTCTATCATGATATTTTAGAATTTCTGAATCTCTTCATTTTAATTGGGTTTTTTAGTTCTATAATTTCTAATGTATATTTTTTACTTGCCTTTACGCTTTACCCTTTTATTCTCATTTATGTCTAATGGACATAAATGAGAATTGTGTATAACACATTCTGATATGGTGGATAGTGACTCTGACCGCAGGTACAGTGGCTTATATCGAAACTTTTAACGTCAAGTAATAGGTATAGCTTATAAAAGCCCTCCTTGATAAAAGGATTGGAAAGATTTTTGTCAATCCAAGCCCGTAGCTTCTGAGATTAACGCATTTCGTACTATTACTTTAGTTATTAGGTAATTAGTTATTATAAGTAGTTAAGTAAGAGCGTGCCTCGACACTCGACACATTCCATCGAAATTGGGCTTGTATTGATTCATCTTAACAAGTGCTTTGATACTAGATGGTAATCAGGGTAAAAAAAGAAGTACTAGATAGATTTTGATTAAGGGGTGAGTTTCATACACAATGCTGCAAAATCAATGCATAAATACACATATCTTTTGATTGTGTTGACTTAAAAGCTTCATTTTTTGTGTGCTCCAACAACTGTATATTTGATGTTTATTTCAGCTTATCTCCAACCCATCTCGAGATAAATGGTTTTGACAGATGGGCAACAAACTGTTGCTTAAGGGTTTCGTTTTTTTGAGGAACCGAACCCTAAAAACGGAACAGGCGGAACTGGTACGAAAATTGGAACATGTTCCAAAGCCGGAATGGAACAGCTCCTCATTTTTGCCGAAACATAACATTGAAACTAAACATACAATATCTCGAATTTCATTCAATTTGTTCAGGTTGAATGTGCAGAAGTGTGTTAACACTGTACTCTCATACACAAAGGTTGATGTAAAAAAAATGGTACTTAATAATTGAATGTATGACAGTGGTAAGCATAATTGAACATTTTAAATTAATTTAAAATTATACAATTTCAAAAGCCTAGTTATATTAATTATCTTATCAATCTTTTGTTCAAAGAACATTGATTTAAAATTCTATTCCTAAAATGTCTTAAGTACTTTCTTTTCACGGCATTATCAATGAAAGAATTACACATTAATTACATATTTTATTTAGTTATACTAAAACTAAGTAACCTAATTAGGAGAAGGTGGTGGAGAACTCTGTTTGGCATTGGCAGCCAAAATTGCTCCAGGTGCAGGATAAGGTCTCATCTGATATAAAGACCCTGATGCGGTAGAATCCACTCCAGTTTTAGCATGAGCATCCAAACCTGCTGTCCAGTTACCTCTAGGAATATCTGAGTATGAAGCTGGATCCATTGGATCTAAATCATTATCCTTCAATCGGTGCTTCCTTTTGTCTCTATGATGCACCATTTCTCTCTCTCTATCTCGGCGGTCATGACGTTTTTCCCTATGAGGTTGCTGAGGTACTTCTTGATCTGAGGCATCACTGCTATCATCGCTTTCATCTCCTTCACGTAACAATTTCTCTTCACGAAGATGCGCAGCACACTCACTGGGCGTAGCTCGTGGATGTGAAGGTGGCAACCATGAAACAAGATTGTTGTGAACATTCCAAAAATAATATTGCCCAGTGCCTTCGTCGTACACTTCTTCCCAACCAGGAGGTAGTGGCCACAATTCTAATACTTTTCGTTTATTTTCTAAATATTTTTCATCTGGAGTAACTTTTCCTTGTTTCCATGTTTTTACACAGTACTTGGAACACTCATGGTAAATGTTACTTTTATTTGGACATCCTTTGTGTCCTTTTATCGGATCAACATTGACACCTTCTATACCTTCCCAAAAATGTTCTATCGTACCAATTTCATCAGGTTTGTTGTCGTAATCTTCTGCAATGATTTCTTCATTTACTTGAGCTATTGAAGTCTCATTTACTACACCAGTATTTGGTTTCAATATGCCTCGTTTGGCTAAACGAGCCGCTAATGCCGGGGGCAACGGCATCTCGATAAATTGATAAACAGATCTCTTGAGGTTATACGTATTTAACGTCACGTTACTTATACATTGATTTGGAATAATTATATTTTATTGACAAAATAAATGTAAAATTTTATGGTAATGTCAAAAGCATAGATAATATATATAAAAAGATAGGGATGTTAGATCCTATTAGTTACTTATGTGGATGGATACGAAAGAAATTACGATCCACCTGAACCAATTTATCCCGATATATATATAGAGAAGTTAGAAAATTAATGACGAAAAAGGAAATTACTTTAGGGAACAGAGTCTTTTCTCGTTGGCGAACAATACAAATGAAAGCCGCAAACGCCTATATCCAAAACAGTCATCAAACTTATTATTTTTCCGTACCCCGTTTATTAGGTATAATAAAGATTGACCAAAGTAAAACAAATATTTCTTTACTAAAATAAAATTGTTGTGTTGTATTGAAATATCGGATACGAAATTGGATCGACGCAAAAAATCAAATCAATGGAATCGACACGGCATAAACAGTATATAAGTAGGCTACCGGTAGCTTATATCTTATATAGCTACCGGTAGCCTACTATAAATTATGAAAAATCTATAATTATATTTTCGAATTACATCTCCTCTCTCTCTCTTGCCTATATACCCAAACCAACGTATCAGTAAATAAAAACATTTATTGATACGTTATAATATATTATATATTGAGGCCAGTCGTGGCGCAGTGGCACAGGGTGTGACTGTAAAAACCGACTGGTTGTGGGTTCGATCCCCACTCGAGGAGATGAAATATTTACTTAAATTTATATATCCATTTCTTCGCTCTGGTGTCAAGGCAAAGCGCGGCGTTGAGTTCTGCCACTCAACACGCAATGCCTCAAAAATTCGGCAGAAAGTGGGGAACGGAGTGTCTTAACACTAGGTTCCCTCTGCCTACCCTGCTGTGTGCGGGATACAGTGTGAAGCTAATTTAATTTAATTTTTTATAATATATTAACAAAATATGTACAACAGATCATCTTTGGATATGTGTGTTTTGTGTCACAGACTATCAATAATCTCTGTACGTCAACGTCAAATCAAATTAAGTTTGTAAAACGTGTGTTTACCAGATGAATTCAAATTTGGTATTATAAGTGTGAAATATGTTTTATTTAATCGGATTAGGATTGGGCGATGCTAAAGACATAACAGTAAAAGGCTTAGAAATTGTAAAGAAATGTGACAAAGTTTTCTTAGAAGGTTACACTTCTATATTGACTGTAGGGAAAGATGTATTGGTGAGATTAGAAATGTACATATATTTTTAGAATTAGTTATTATTTAGAAAAAAATTAAGACTGTTATAAATCCAAACCATATTACTAAATGAACATATTACTAAAAAATGGCAAGTTACTTACCATCACACATCATTCTTAAACAATTTATCTTTATATCCCCTGCTATTTTTCAGGAAAACTTTTACGGACGTCCCCTGATGATAGCTGATCGAGAAATATGTGAAAGTAACATAGACAATATATTAAAAGAAGCAACAGAAAAAGACATTGCACTTTTAGTTGTAGGTGACCCTTTGGGTGCTACAACTCATACTGATATGTTACTAAGGGCCAAAGAATTTGGAGTTGAAACACAGGTATTATCACATAATATATAAAATTGTATGCAAATTTTAAAATACAACAATTTATTTAGGGAAAATTATTTATTCCAAGTAAAAGGCTGCTAAAAATTGAACTAATATTAAAATATTTGATTTATATTTATTCTTAACTTAATGTATTTATAAATAATTTTAGATAGTGCATAATGCCTCAATTATGAATGCGGTAAGTTGCTGTGGATTACAATTATACAATTTTGGAGAAACTATTTCTATACCTTATTGGACAGATAATTGGAAACCAGACAGCTTTTATGAAAAAATCATTAGCAATTACTCCAGAAACTTACACACTTTGTGTCTCTTAGGTATGTTTTATAATAATAATTTACTGTAATTATAATGTTCATATAATTTATAAAGTATCTTTTTATTGTTTTTGCAATTCAATATAATACTTATTTTCAGATATCAAAGTTAAAGAACCAACCGAGGAATCTTTAACAAAAAAAGTTCGCCAATATATGGATCCCAAATTTATGTCAGTAAAAGAAGCAGCACACCAATTAATTCAAATAATTGAAAATAATCCAGATTCAGGTGTGTTAATAAGAATTAACAAAAACATTTTGATAAAGAAAAGTGGTGTAAATTGTACATAATAAAAGAACAGCTTCACACTGTATTCCGCACACAGCATTGTAGGCAGAGGAACTCTGTGTTAAGACACCTTGTTCCCTACTTTCTGCCCAATTCTGAAGACACTGGTGCTGAATATAACCACAAATGTATAGTTTTCAGATTTTTTCCTAAACTAGTACCACCTGTAGATGCTAGCTGTCAAATTTCTTAATTCTAGTTCAACCGGAAGTACCCTATGAATTTTGATTACCTTGATAGTGTCGTATCGTAATCGTATTTTGCGATATAAACGGCCATATCTTTTTTCTAAGTAAATATAGAAATACGTTTTTTATCCGGAAATCATGGGGCTGTAGATCTTAGTATATGGTTTGAATTTCAACTTGATATTTCCAAGCGTTCCTGAGATAACCATTTATCTCAGGAACGCTTGGAATGCCTTGACAGACAGACAGTCACAAGTACAACAAAGTGATCTTATGAGGGTTCCTTTTTTCCTTAAAAAGATACGGAACCCTAAAAATATCGATTCACTCATGCATATCTTGATTTTGTTGCTTATTAACTTAAACATCTATGATTACAATTATAACTGTACTTGTAAAATCCGCACGTACACAGCAGGGAAGGCAAAGGGAACCCAGTTTTAGGACATTCTGTTAAGCACTTATCGCCAAATTTTGTAGGCGTTGCGTATTGAGTGGCGGGACTCAATGCGTTTCGACAGAATAACATACGTAGACTGTTTTCGTTTCCTCGCTTCGCGTTGAGTTCGTCATCCAACATGTCTTGAATTTAAGTGGAAAGCGAATAAAGGGAAGCGAATAAAGGAAAGTCTTGAAACAAGTTTCTCTTTACCCATCTGCTAAGAGTGCCATGCCAACTGGTGGCACCTAAATGGAAGTAACATGGCGACGGTCATAAGGATCGAACCCACAACCGTCACGTTACAGTCACACCCTTGTGCTCCTGCGCCACGACGACCTGAAAAAAGATATTACATAGCTTTAAAATATGTTAACGCTAATAAACTAGATTTTCTAGATATTTAGATTTTGATACTTATTAACATACACCTTGGGGTTCTTATTCCTTTTGTGAAATTACTATTTTTATACTATTTAAGCACCAAAGAGTGAAAAAATATTCAATAATTTCACATGAGTATCGATATTGTACTGTTAAAAAATAGTATAATTGAAAAAATTGTTGTACTACGGGAAACCTTTGTATAGAAAGTTTAAGGCTGTATGTAGTATACACAATATAAAATGGTATATCTGTACTACGATAGCGGCTCCGTTCTAGTTGGTTTGCACATTTTATTTTGAAAATAAGTTATGGCATAACTCTAACAGTTAGAAATACGGTATCGAGTACATTTTTGTAAATATTAATATTTTCTATCAAACTGTAGTACACCACTGCTCTATTGTCAATGACTTCCCCAGCGTACGCGTTCTAAGGATTTTTTTTTGGTATTTTTTTCACACGTTTTTTCAATCGTCTAATTACTAAAAACCTATTCCAAATTGGTGATGAAAATAATATTTTTTTTTATTTACAGTTATCAATAAGAAGAGTTTAGCTATTGGTTTATCGAGAGTTGGCGCTCCGGATCAAAGAATCGTGGCGATGTCCTTAGAGAATATGCAACACTTAGAACTGGGACCGCCGTTACATAGCCTTGTATTGCCCGCGCCCGACCTGCACCCGCTCGAACTTGATTACCTCGCCCAGTTTAGATAACCTGTACTGCGATATGTTTGTGCATTTATAGAGAAAACATTAAAAGAAAAACATTTTTTTGTATATTTTATTTATTTGGCTACAAATGCCAAAATTATTCACGACAACATAAACTGTTGAATATGACATTATTTATAAGTTTTAAATAAACATTTTTTGAAAGTATTTTTATTTATATAGTTTTATTATTTACAATTACAATATTTAATTAAAGTCACGATATAAACAAATTATGGATAGCTACAATAAGAAATACCATTCAAACTCAATCAATTGGTCCTCAAAGCTACCAAAGAAACTACCACAAATATTAAAATCAATCTCGAGTCGTAAATATTAAAAGGTACATTAATTATTATTTGGTCTAAGTTGCGTATTATAAATAATGAAAGTTATAAAAAAAAATATACAAACAACGGAATGTAAAAATACGAAACACATCACCATAAACGCTACACATTAAACATCTCTAGACAATAGACATAACTGGAACATGGTGGGTCACATTAAATTTAATTATATTAAATAATAAGAGGCATGGCTTACGACATATTCATTTTACACTATGTAACACTAGGATGATTCGATCGAACGTTAAAATTATACAGTCTTTAAACTTAATCGTAGGGGAATACATATTACATACACAATAGTAATATTGATATACGAGAAAAAGTACGTAACTCGTGCTCTCTAGTCGTCAAGTGAGATTACAAAAGTTGTATATAAATAGATAATCGGTAAGAGTATTTAAAAGTTCAAACGGCGGAGACCTGGTGGTCGTCGTCGTCGTCGTCGGGCGCGTCGTGGTAGTAGTCGTAGGGGCGCGTGACGCCCTCGTGCGAGTGCGCGCGCGACAGGCGCTCCAGGCGCGCCACCTGCGCCGCCAGCGTGTAGGGCATGCGCGGCGGCGGCACGGGGCGCGCGCACGAGCCGTGCCCGCTGTCGCTGGACGTGGCCGAGCCCGTCTTGCGCAGTGGCAGGTTCACCAGCGACGTCACGCTGCTGCTCTCCGCCGACAGGTCCACGGGCAGCGGCGTGGGCGTGTCGGAGTGCGAGCGCTCGTGCGCGGCGCCGGGCCCGTCGCGGCGCGGCGCGCACGGCGACGGGCCCGGCGCGCACGGCAGGGGCCGCGGCTGGTGCGGCCGCGTCTTGGCGGGCTCGGACAGCGCCAGCAGCTTGCGCACCGCCTGCGGGGACGCCGCCCCGAACTTGTTGCCGGCGAAACTCTTCTTGCCCTCGCTCGCCGACGACGCGCTGCTGGTGGTGGAGAGCGACGGCGACGGGTGTCGACGACGCGGCACCATGGGAGCCGGCCCCGAACCCTCGCACTCCAACGACAGCGCGTGAAGTCTTTCCTCGTCTGTTTCGACGTGCATACGATTCAGATACGCCTTGACGCGTCGGACCATTTGCGCTTCCTCAAACATCTTTTTAGGATTGGGAACATTTGAGGATTTCTTTCTCCTTTTCACAGTAACTTGTCCTTGTTGCACTCCAGTGGTGAGTTGATTCAATGCAACCATGGCATTTGATGGTGGTTGTTTTCCTAATTCTAGTAACGTAAGAAGATCATAAGGTGCATTACACATGTTTGTAAGTGTTCTGACTTCTTTAGCTATCATTCTAAGCTTTTCAAAATTAACCATTCCTTCAACCTTAGTATCATTGCCGAGATGAATAAATGTCAAATCTTTCCTCACCACTGGGTAAAATGGTATCACTGGAGATCTGCCTTGTTCCGTTGTCACTAATTGGCGGTACTTTGACATATTTCTTGAAGGATCCATAAGCATTTGTAAGTCAAAGAACAGCTTGTTATACTTTGTGGGCAATTTTTCCCATGTCATTCGCAACCTAGATACTGCACCGTGTCCTAATCCGGATATAATAGCAAACATTGAATTAAAATTTTTACATTCTTTGCAATGACGAGCAACTTTTATAAATTGCTTAATTATTTTTGATCTTCTAACAAGATTCTGTTCATTGACCACTTCTGTGACAACCCAAAACATTTCCTTATTAACAAGCCCAGAAAACTGTGACAGCATAGGAGTACCATATCTACTCTTTAATTCAAATAGATCATCAACATATTCAGTACTTTCAATTTGTCGAAATATACAAAAATCTTGCAAAGTTAGCTGTACTGCTACTTCAACAGCATTCAGCTGTAAGAAATGAACTACACTTTCTCTCAAAAGTTCTGGTGCCATTTCATCAGGTACTAAAGTTTCACTTACACCATTAGTTTTTAAATAGTATCTAGAACTAAGACCAATCCGTTCAGCCAGGTTGCCTAGTTGATCTGGTAGTCTGTGTTGTTTTATTATACCTCCTTGTGCTACTGAAACTTCACAGAGAGAAAAGTTGGAACTGGGATCAGTAATGCCAAATTCTTGCAATGTAAGCATTACAACTTCCCTGGCTGTTGTTTCTTTATGAACTAATAAATATTTACATGTTTGATCTGCTCTATATACTTTGAGAACATGCTCAGGATAATCAGAAGATTGATATTCATCATAACAAATAGATATTAAATCGGGATTACTATGCGAATTATAGAATGAGGTGCTGGAGGCTTTGCTTAAGGTTTCTGAATTCGAAAGAATACTGTCATCATTATGAATACCATCAGTGATAGTATTTTTTGGCAGAATGTTCATTTTCATTAATGCTTTCTGCAATCTCCTTTTAGGACCTAAAGTCATAAAACCTTTTTGAGGTTCTTTTTTAATATTGAGCTGTTGAGGTTTTTTAGTGGGAGATTGAAAAACAGGAGTTAAAGTGAGAGGATCATCACTAAGAAGTTCTGCTGTGGATAATCTTGCTCTAGGATCAGTTTGCCAACGCATCATATTGGCGCATCCTCTTTGTCTAGGAGAATTCTCAGGCATTAACAACATATGCTTAAATGCTAATAAATTACTCTTTACTGTGATGCTTAAGTGTGTTGAACTAGTTATTATTTCCATGGCTTTTGCCTGACTTACATGGCGAAAGGATTGACCATTGACTTCTATAATTTGGTCTCCTCTTTTTAATCCTACATCTTCAGCTTTTGAGTGCTTTTCTACTTTTAATACAAAAATTCCATAACCTCTTTCGTATCCCCCCAAAATAGTAAAATTGAGTGGCTCATCTCTTGAGGGTCGAGATAAGGTTACACTTCTAGTTCTTGCCTTTGCAGAGCAAGCAATATTTAATAAATTAAGTTGACTATCCATTTTTTCACATTCCAAAAGCGTTTCAAAACTCTCTAAAAACTCCATCATATTTGGATCAGTTTCAAAATCAGTGAAATGATTATTTACCCACAATAAAACTACACGTGTTACTTTATCACGAACAGTAGGTTCTGAAAACCAGGCAAGCAATTGTTTGGCCACAACTAGTGGAGTTTCTATAAAAGTTCTATGTGTCAATAAGAAATCTTCTACATATGTTGAGTCACGAGAATTATCTTCAATAAGCTGTAGCATTAGATGCTCAGGAGTCCCTCTAATAACAACATGTCCTTGTTGATGTCCAGATTCCCCTGCTGTACCTCGATACTCTGTGACTAATACTACTACACCATTTTCATTTTCGTGTCGCCTTATATTTTCTTCTCCTTGATGTAATATACGGTAATAATCAGTTTGTGTGACACATACAAATTGGCAATCATCACATCTAGTTGTCATAACCCCTCTGTGATATAATTTCTCTAAAGTAGCTTCAGCCATGCCAAAATTGTCCCCAACATTAAGATATTCAATTTCTCCATTTTGGTGTTCAATTCCTACCTGACCATTTATAAGAACCGACCATGAATCATGTTCTTCACCATCATTCATAACAACTGTTTCAGCTTTTTCGACCACTGCAAATACCATAACAGCACAAAGTGCCCTCCGCACTGTAAGGGTCATATTAGTAAATGCTTTTAAGTGTTGAGTGAATTCTAAAAGAATTTCAATATCTTCATCAGTTCTTTCACTAGGATCTTTCTCAAGACATTCTCTGACAGCATCACGGACAGTCAAACTATCCATACTCTCTTCCAAATCTTCCTCCTCATCAGAATCTACTATAGATTCCAGGAGACCTGATAGATCTACTTCCATATCCATATCTAAAGAGCTGTGTACCGACGTCATAGTGTCACTACCGCTGTATGCAGAGCTAGTGTCACTCGCATTGGAGCACTTAAGTGTATGAGGGTACAGTTCTGGACTGTGACGGCCACCACGCCCACCTCTCAACATTGTGAAGATTCTAGTCTGCCTATATTAACTTCTCGCTTCTGAAAATAGAAATATTGTCCATTAATATAACTATTATAACTTTGGTAGAAATAAATAATATTGTTAAATGTTTTATTAAATTTAATTAAATATAGAAAAAGTATCTATTTAAAATTATTTATTTAGAAAAAATATAAACCAAATTGTATATGACATTTTTTTAATATAGCTTTTAACTATAAATACAACAAGTTTACTTAATAATGTACACAGAGTTTTAAATTTGTTGGATATTTTGAAGGCCTATCAATATCAATTAACAATATTCTATAATTTTGATTGCGAATAACATCCTTGTATGTAGTGAGTATACTAAGGATGGCTACAAACTTATTCGTATAAGACTAAATTAAGATAAGTATAGTTTGTTTGTTAAGAATATCAACAACATAGTATAACGTTATATACGTGTCAAGTTCAATGTTTATCTAAATAAAAATATACTGAACCTCCACAATTTCTATTTATTTTGCATTCATGGCGGAACTGTCAGGGCTTCCATGTTGCTTTCTAATTAGTTTTACACTAACAGTCAATAGTTATTTCGTGGCACTGAATTACAGAAACAAAATATCAATCGAAATATTTAAAGATCACTAACTTTATAATATTAAATACTTATTTCGAAAGCAAGTAAGACGCCAAAAAATTTAGAAAGCTACTTTCTCAACGTAAGTGCCTACATACATAGATAACATAAATATTGAATTTTGCTTATACCAACGTTTACAGATAATTTCAAAATTAACTACCGTATATACGGTACAACGTATTGACAAAAATATAATATCATGAATTTTATGGGTAATATCGTATTTTTAATGGTTAGAATGAAGTTCTAATTATAGTTTTGAATAATATTTTTAATATAATGAAATCAATAAATCGAATATTTATTTACTTAATTATGTCTCCATTCATAACAATTTTATCTATATTATTATATAAACAAAAAAATACTATATACGTTGTTTTATGAAATTGTTATGGTAAATCTTAAAAATATATGAAAGATACTATAACTTAACTTTTAAATATAAATATATACTCTAAGCTAAGCTTATTGTTATCTGTATTCTTACAAGAACGCTTCCATAATATTTATTCATAAAAGTGATAAAAATACTGCTTCCGTTTGAAAATGTAAGGTATTTTTATTTATTCTCTATCGAAATATTTTGGCAAATTGTAAAACTTTATGAGTTTATTTTTAAATAAAATATTTTAGGAGATATTTAATTACCAAAAATATTAGGTATGTCCAAATTTGTAATTAGAAGTATGTCAGTTGCTTATCTGAACATTTTTATATCTCCATCTATTTTCAGAAATAGGTACTTTTGAGTGCTGGCGTTTTCGCTGCAAAACGAGTGATGATTATCTTTTAACTAGATAGCTTTTTGTAAATTGATCGTTTGTCCTCGCGAAAAAAGTCGTGGAAAAATATAATTCTTCTTGTGGAAGTGCAATCTATCGAAATATTTTTGTGCCTAACGATAAAATGCGTCTTGTTTCACTGTCTGAATCTAAACGGATGGTGAGCGATGGCGAGAATACGGTGATAGATTTTTGATGTTAAAAATTTGCTCTGTGCCATCGCCTTTTTAGTTTGGTACTAATCTAAAACAGGACTATATTTGATTGATTTTAACGTTTTTCGTGCTGATAATCCTGAATATTAAAATATTTCGACGATTATTGTGAGGAAATTAAATTGTCATCGACTGACCGGCTGATATTACACGAGGCTTGTATGTATATGTGACTTCTGCCTTCTGGTATTAGTGACACGCCTCAGAAAATAAAACTTAATTTTGTGAATGGAATTGTTATATTTTGTTATTGTGTCGTTTTTGTGATAAAGATATTTGAAAATTACGTAACTGTTGTGGAATCTTAGTGTATTAAAGAATGGCCTGAGTGTGACCACTCCATTACCGTCATGTGTGACGAAGGAATGTTTGTTTAGGCTTTAATATTTTGCTGCGACTTCACTCCAAGTGCGCGTTCGATTCGTAGATTGGACTGGATCATGAATCTATTCGAATCAAGACAAGCTTTGCATTGATCGTTCTCGACATATTGTCATTTCGGACACTTTTATATTAGCAAAATGTCTTCGGGAACGTTTGTGGATAGGATTGATCCTTTCGCAAAGCGGTCATTGAAGAAAAAGACTAAGAAGTCTCAAGGATCATCACGATATCGCAACTCGCAAGACGTGGAGCTCCAGGCATTGCCTCTGCTAAAAGGTACGTTTGACACTTTATTTGTTATGTCTTAATATGATGTTAGTGAACTTGTATAATGACAATAATTTGCATAATTTTTTTTATATTTTCTGATGGAAATTACATTTTTATGAAAATTTAAATGGCTATTATTTATAAAAATATATGTAACTTTAATATTAATTCTAATAAGAATTAATTAGCTATTGATATGGTATAAACTAATGATATAATCTATAAGATTCATACTAAACAGATCTTACTAAACATTTGTTGAATAATTTTGTACATTATCATTCTTTTGGTAAAATTAGTAACACAATGTTAGACAAATAAATTTCCATATGCACCTTGATATTATTGTACTTTATTTTGAAATTCACTAATTCATGATTTCATAAAAATAAAATTTACAAGTCACCCATGTTAACCTTATTAGATGTTACTACTAGTGCAATAATCAAATGTGTTGCTTAAGAATAATATAAAAATAATATTTTTATTTTTTATATTTAATTTATAATGTTTGATTACATTGTTTTATGTACCTGTAGATATTGTTATCAGTTACTTAAGATTTACTAATATATATTGAGATTAAATACAAGGGGTGTTGTTATTGAATCTCTCATGACACAGTGTCGGACTGCAAACATGATGGTTATATGTTCAAGCTTCACTCAAGGCGGTGAATTATTTCCATTTCTCTGGAAACAAACGAAATGTAGTGTTGAGTTCAATCACACATGTCTCAAAATATGAGTAGTGTTTGGGAAATGGTCTTCCACCTATCCCTTTCTTTATATGTAGTATACAATGTAAAGCTAAAAATAACTTACTATACTTACAATACAATAATACAATTTTAAAATTTATAGATATTATTCTATATTCCAGATGTTGCAAGCAGTGAGCAAGAAGAACTATTTATTCGCAAATTAAGGCAATGTTGTGTTGCTTTCGACTTCATGGATCCAGTGGCTGATTTGAAGGGTAAAGAGATAAAACGAGCCACGCTCAATGAGCTTGTAGAATACATCACTCCAGCACATGGGCCACTCCCTGAGCCTGTGTATCCAGAGATAATCAAAATGGTAATTGAAGTTTTTAACAATAGTTTGAGATGTGAAATTGTATATGTGTTACAGGCAATCTCTGTAATTTTGATATTCTATATAATACTGGGAATGTATAGAATACCTGCAAGCAATGTATTAAATGTTAATAAAATGAATATTTTCGTCTATTACATACATTACCTACGTAATAAATTAAATTCCTAGGAATTTTATATATAGTACTTGATGTTAGTGAAATAAGTAGTTCCTGGCCCACATTACTGTATTTGAGCAACAAATTTAGCAGTTTTTAAATGAAAATTAGGTTTAGTTCATAAATTTTGAACATAAGAATACTTAACCTAATCTGTACTTAACTCCATTAAATATAGCTGCGGTGGCATTAGTGCATATGAAACTACCAATAAAAATCTGCATCAAATGTAAGCAAGTAAACAATTCTGACCACACCTACCCCCTACCTTGCTCCCCACCTCGTCTTTCTCATATACTACTAGCTGCACATTTAGTATTTCATAAAATATCTAGGCAAAGTAAATATAAATAATATTTCATACATTACATTATTTTATAGAATACTGAATTGCTAATATATTGTATAGAATACTGAATTATACAGATTGCTAGTAATATTAATATGATACATATGTATCATATTAAATCTATTTGTAAGTTAAAAAGATTGGACAATACTAAAACTATTCCAATATATTGTAATAAACCTGTTTTTTTTTTTTTACTTTATGCTTCATTCCTAGCAAGGTTGAGAGTTGATAGTTGAGAGTGAACAATACGGTTAGATAGTGTTTTTTTTTATATTCTCTCCATAAGCCAATAAGACTATTACTAACAACATTAGTCAAAAAATTGTCATATATATCAAAATATTTAACCAGATGTTCATAAAATTACAAGAATACAAGTTTTATCTTTACTTTCCTACAACTCCAATTGCCCTCAAAGCACTAAGCAAAATATAATGTTTGTAAGTAAACAGAAAAATATGAAAATTAACCTTTAAATATCTTTTTTATTGGTAAGGATAGTATATAACATCAAATTTGTAATTAAAATTAGTGATTACCTAAATATACATCCTGTAGTATTTTATATATTCACCTTTATCCCTATTACAGTATGTTATATATGAGTAATCAAATTCATTTTGGGAAAATTGTAAACGAAATGATCGACTTTATAATTGTAAAATAGTAATTATATTATTTGGAAGTCATAACATTTAAAAAAAAAATATGAAAAATCATTAACAGTTTGGATTTTCTCATTATTATTTTTTAAAGTAAAAGCATAAATCAAAAACTGCCAGGGAAACGTGAGAATTATAGAAGAATGAAAGAGAGATGAAAGCTGTAGATATCAAATTATTTTATTGGACAGGATAGAATGATGTAAAAGTGTTAAAGAATTAATAAAGAAAGGCTTTAATGGATTAGGCAAGAGTAGAAGATCGTTGGCGAAAGTATGGCAAAAAAGGTTAATGAAACAAGGGACTTCCTGTTGCTTTTTTTTTATTAATAAGAGAGATAGTAGGAGACAGTAGTTCTTTTTGAGAATATAAATCAAAAATTAAAATTAGGTTCGTGCTGTATCCCGCACACAGCATGGTAGGCAGTGGGAACTCGGTGTTAAGACATTCTGTTCCGCACTTACCACCAAGTTCTGGAGGCATTGTGTGTTGAGTGGCGGAACTCAACGTCGCGCTTTGCTTTTGGGAACATGGTATGGATAATATTCAAGGAAGGTCATGTAAGAAGTAAAAAGACCCCCTGGCTGTATAAAAGGGTTGATGCTGATGAGGCTAAAGAGGTATGCAGAGGCTACAGTGTTTGGATTTGTTTTGACTCTAGCTAGGGATAAAATGTAAAGTTACAAAAAAAAAACATTTGCTTTGCAAAGGATTATTCAGATTAACTATTTGTCCATTAAAAAACTGGTAAGTTACTCAACTTATGAATAGTTTCATTATATTACATTTTAACTTATAAAACAAACCAATAAAAATTTCCACGTCATTATGTTATTACATAATATCTTATTTCTTTAATTTCAATAAAAATATATACATTGCTAAATAAGCAATATAGAAAATAATTATGATATATATAATAATAGCGGCCGAATTTATATTTATTTCAAGAACTTTTATTGGTTATTTTAGTTATATGTTTATACTGCATTTAATAAATCGTAATTCAAATATTTTAGGATTTTACTCGATTTTGCTCACAAAAATTGTAGTATGTAATAAGAGAATGTTAAGTTGTTTCAAAACTATTTAGTTAGGCAGTATTGACACGCGCACGACAATTGCTGTTTTTCTTGCATAAATCGCAGTCGCGAGGGAATTCCGGCATAAAAAGTGACCTATATGTTGGTCCCACAATAATCAGTTCAGTTTAGTTTTGGACAGACGGACAGACAGACAGACAAAAAAAAATAAAATTGTTTGTGTTTTGGTTTTGTGTAAATAACTACATGCCCTTGGAAAAACTCGGTTATTTTAAAAGCACAGATAAACTCTTCAGTTTTAATTTAAATTAAAATCATAGTATGTAATAAACATAAAATTCATTTAGTAATTAAGATATATATTACATCACATTTACTTATTACATTCTTCGAAAAAGAGAAAAAAAAAGCGTCTATATCATCTCAATAAAAATATCTGAATGAAAATTTAGATAAAAAATATCTATATACAACGACGATCTGAAATAGATATTCTTTTTTTATAGTGTTTTATTTATATCTTGTTTTACATTTTTTCTCTACGCTAGCGCTCGAACATCTCGTTTAAGCTATAATAGCATTTAGAATGCGACTTTTATTAGTTATTGTTTACATAATAAATGGTTTACTAAAATTTTGCTATATTAATAAAATAAAGCTTAAATATCCTATCATCTATATAAAAAAAAAAAAACAATTGTTTAGGGGAATGCCCTACTCTCAGGAAGTACTGCTTCAAATTTAAAAATAAATACATTCCGTTTTGATGTCACCCAATGTACCTACGGCCAGAGTTACCTAGAGTTAACTACTCTAGCGTTTAGATTGTGTCATGTCTCATACACAATTCTTGGCTCCCTTGCATTTGGCCATCAAAACGAAGGCTTAGGTAAAAGCTGGTGTTATTACAAAATAAATAAAAAAAAATACATAACTGTCTCAATATCTCAAAAATTTATTTACTGTAGTCAACTTACAGTTGTTTTTTTTTTTCTATTATTATAAGTTTATAATTTTTGTATTATTAGATATCGGCCAACTTGTTCCGCACTCTGCCGCCGAGTGACAACCCTGACTTCGACCCGGAGGAGGACGACCCGACCCTGGAGGCCTCGTGGCCACACCTCCAGCTGGTTTACGAGTTCTTCCTGCGCTTCCTCGAGTCCAGTGACTTTCAACCTACCATCGGCAAGAAGGTCATCGACCAGAAATTCGTCTTGCAGGTAATTATATAAAATATTTCTTATAAATTTATTTCTTATACCTATCAAAGGTATGACCTTGTTAGCAACAAATACGGTATTTTACCTGCTTTACTATGTACCTAATACTCTATAATATAGTGAATTCTATGTATTTTCACGGTATTTAAATAATAAAAAAATTAATTTACAAATAACAATTTTTTTCGTAAAAATAGTACAAGTACTTTTTGTTAATTACCTTGTGATGAATTTTAGTCGGTGGGCAATATTAGAAATATATTTGATCATGAATTCGTATTATTGTATTTATTTACGTATCGTATTCACTTTTGGAAGTTTATTCTAGAACAAAGCTTTGCAACTCTTTACTTTCTTTACTTAAAACAATTAATAAATGTTGTAGGTTATGCTCTCTTTTGCCGTACATTTTGTCTCTTCCCGCATAATATATAAGTTTTACTTCCCCTTGACTTGCAATCATAAAATTAGTATGAAACTCTCGGTTTTCGGCGAGTTCGACTCAAACTTGACCGATATTTTTATAAAGCATGTCTTTTAGATACTTCAGTATATAGACACAAATATTTCAAGCTATAAGAGTAACATATAAATTAAATTAAATCAGCTTCACGCTGTATCCCGCACACAGCAGGGTAGGCAGAGGGAACCTAGTGTTAAGACTCCGTTCCCCACTTTCTGCCGAATTCTGGAGGCAGAACTCAACGCCGCGCTTAACCTCGACACCAGAGCGAAGAAATGGAAATATAAATTTAAGTAAATATTTCATCTCCTGGAGTGGGGATCGAACCCACAACCAGTCGGTTTTACAGTCACACTTCGTGCCGCTGCGCCACGATTGGCCTAAGAGTAACATATTATTTCAAAAATAAAGAAAAACAAATGGATTTATATAAATATCTTGCTAGTAACTAAATATTATACTTATTTAGAAAACGTACAAAAATTTGAACGCAGCGGGACTCGAACCGCGTACTTTCGAGTCCCGCTGCGTTCAAATTTTTATACGTTTTCTAAATAAGTATTTTTCTTTCCTAAGTGCGGAATAACACTTTTAAAATGTTTAAAAATAACTAAATATTAGTATTTTTTTTTAACTGGCTATCTGCACTAGAAAATCGTATTACTCGGTAAAAATTATTCAACCCGACTAGATAAGTTATTACGCCTCATATTGTGTGAATGGAAGTGAAATATGAAACGCCTTATTCTATTTCGTCTTCGTCATTGTAAACAATTTTGCACAAGATAAATGTGCGAGTCTCGGATTCAATTTAAATAAAACTGAGAATTACAACAAATTAATATGAGAATATTGATTCTTGAACTATATTTATTTTATTACTTGTTGTCGACGTTATGAGGTCAAAAGCAAAATTCTGCTTTTTCCCGTTCCCTTGAAAATTTTAGAAGGTCCTCTCTTAGTGCTTTGGTTCCCTATACTTCCCAACTTCCCAACCTATGTATAGGTATGATTAATTTCTATATCTGTACTGCATAGTTTCAACTGTGTTGTCTGTCAGTTACTAAGTAATTTTTGATTTATTTTATTAATTTGATAATAATTATATGCCAATGTGTGGTGTTGCTTAAAAGGATTATTTATTTTGACAGCTGCTTGACTTGTTTGATTCTGAAGATCCTCGCGAGCGCGACTTTCTCAAGACGGTTCTGCACCGTATTTACGGCAAGTTCTTGGGGCTGCGAGCTTTCATTCGGAAACAAATCAACAACATTTTCCTAAGATTTGTTTATGAAACCGAACATTTCAACGGTGTGGGTGAACTGTTAGAAATATTGGGAAGGTGAGTTTAACATTACAATTATAGATTAGTTATATGCGATCTTAAATTTTTAAATATTTTATTTATTATATGGAACAATATAATGAATAAAATATTTAAAAATTTATATAAAATGCAATAAGAATGTGTACACAATGAGTTAAAAAAATCTAATTTATAATTTGAACAATTCTTATTAGGATTGATTTAAATATGTATATAAGTAATTATCTAATATTTTTATATGTTAGAAGTTAAATTTCCGATTTGTAAAAAAGGTTGCTGTATTTTTTTTATAAAGGCTGTATGTATAAAATATTTAAACAAGTGCTCAAGAACTCTATAAGACAAGCGATAAAGTCATTAATTTAGAGCGTGGAGGTATGCTGTTACGTCATTATCAGTGAGCATGTGTTTGTTTGACGTCCCCCATTGTTCTTAAATCATTTCCCTAAACGACAATTTACGGCGTCTCGTACACTACAAATTACTATACAAGAAGCATTATGTAATAGTGATAGCAAATAATCCAATTGATACATTAAAATCTCATAAAAAATCTGTTGTCTTGAAAAATTCTGATATTTCTACTTATTTCGTCACATATATTTTTATATGTCAACCTTCGTATTGTATTACGTAATCAACTTTATGTACAAGTAAAGACTATATGCTCCTATCTTCTTTATATAAATTTAGCTTCTTGATGATATTAAAATATAAAAAGAGTTTCATTGGAGGTAATACTTCTTATAACATAATAATCAAAGTGTATGGTAATAATTAGAATTATTGTTTATCAAATAGTGATAGCAACCGAAGGTAACAAAGCTTTGTAAACGTCTTCCTGCATAGGTGCTAACTATTTTACATCATACATCAGCTTCACGCTGTATCCCGCACATAGTAGGGTAGGCAGAGGGGAGCTTGTGTTAA
>DWMY01000519.1:0-23634 GCA_018249775.1 Heliconius hecalesia formosus | reverse complement strand
GCCGAACCTGGGCCCTATATAGGGCCAAACGGTGTTTTGGCGTGAAGTACCGTCTCGCTCTGTTGATGACCCCCAGTTTCTTCGAGGCCAACTTGGCCTTGCTTTCCAGATGATCGCGATACTGGCACTCGAAACATTAAGGCCCAATATACTGATACTGGGCGCGGCTGTAAGGGGAATGTTCTGAAAGACTGGTGATACGATAAATGGGATTTTTTTTGTGATTAACGCGCAAACTTGTGTCTTCAGGGGGTTAAACTGAACTAGGTTCCTTTTACCCCATGAGGAGACATTGTCGAGGGATGTCTCAACAGAAGACACAAGTTTATTTCGGCACTGTTCAGCGTTTTCCCTAGAAAGACTTGCTCGGCCGGAGTAAACAGCGTCCACCGTGCATATCTACATAGCAATGAATGCTAGAATCCTCTAACATGTCATTGATATGCAGAAGAAACAGCGTAGGGGACAGCACGCAGCCTTGGGGAACCCCAGCGTTCACGGGCATATATTTAGAGCAAAAACCGTCGACAGCGACCTTGATGCTGCGCCCAGTGAAAGAGCTGGCGATCCACTTGCATAAATTCTCGGGAAGCCCATAGGATGGGAGTTTAGCTAGGAGCGCCCCATGCCACACTCGATCAAAGGCCTTCGCCATGTCCAAACTAACTACCAGGCCCTCCTCCTTGCTTTCAATAGCCGCAGCCCAGCGATGGGTAAGGTAAACCAGAAGATCACCGGTTGATGATCCTCTAGATAAACCAAGAGATGGCTATTGATAATGCTCTCCATGACTTTTGAGAGCAGGGAGGTGATAGCAATAGGCCTGTAGTTAGATGGATTGGAACCATCGCCTTTTTTTGGGATCGGGTGGATAAGAGCGCTCTTCCATGAGTCTGGGACTACGCCGACAGAATAGGAGTGCCGAAACAAACGCGTTAGCACCGGTGTCAGCTCAGGAGCACAAGAACGGAGCACTAAGGGAAAGATGCCATCTGGCCCGCTCGACTTGTGGATATCCAAAGAGGACAGAGCTCGCCTAACAGCTGTTTGGTTAAACTTAACCTCAGGCATTGAGCTCTGGCACCGCGGGATGGTCGGCGGCGTTGTTCCTTGGTCATCCAAAGTCGAGTTTGGGGCAAAGAGAGCGCCCAGGAGATCGGCTTTCTCTTTTGCCGTGTGGACCAAGATGTCATTTCCCGTGCGTAATGGCGGAAGCGAAGGCTGGCTAAAGTTGCCAAGTGCCGCCTTTGAGAGCGCCCAGAACTGATGAGTTTCGGACGGGTAGCCCTCAAGCTTCTCGCCAATTTTGGCGATATGCTCGGACCTTGCTCTGGCAATTTGCCGCTTAAAGAACCTAGAGGCTCGGTTATACTTCCTTTTTGAGGTTTTCACCTCCGGATCCTTAGTAACCAGTGCCTCAGCCCAGATTTGATATGCCTCGCGTTTGCTAGAGGCAGCAAGCTTGCAAGAAGTATCAAACCAAGGCTGTGACTTGCCACCGATTGGCACTACAGTGCTAGGAATATAAAGTTCCATGCCCTGTAGAACCACGTCGGCAACAGCAGCGGCACAGGTACTAGGATCATCAGAAGAGAGCTATCCTGCATTACATTCAATAGACATTAATTCCATACATGTTTATCATCTAAATATTCTTGAACAGTGTAATAAGCTTTACTTGTTAATATTTTTTTAAAGTTACTTTAAACTGTGGTAGTGGCAAACTTAGAATACACTGCGGAAGTTTATTATATACACGTATACTCAGACCCATAAAAGATTTTTTAACTTTTTGGAGGCGAAAACTTTGTTTCTCGTTCCTATCATATGTATATCACTATTTTTACTGTGACACTGTACATTTTGCCGGACAAACAGAATATTATAATATACAAATTGTGAAGTAACTGTAATAATACCTGCATCTTTAAAAACATCTCGCAGAGAATCTCGAGCTCTTAGGGTATAAATATATCTCACGGCTCTTTTTTGGAGAATAAATATTGAATTTATATCGGAAGCACTGCCTCATAGCAACATTCCATAACATAAAATACTATGAAAATAGCTATAGTAGACTAGTCGGGCAGTTTCAACGTCCGTCAGTTGTCTTACTTTTTTTATTGCGAACGCGGCAGAGCTGAGTTTATCCGCAAGTGCTTCCAGATGAGTGTTCCACTGGAGTTTGGAATCTATAGTTAAACCTAAGAAAATAGCTGATTCCGACACATTGAGGGTTTCTCCTTTAATTTCTAGACTAAGATCATGTTTATTAACGTTTGGTTAAGCAAATTCAATACATTTAGTTTTTTTAGCATTTAACATTAAATTATTCATATCAAACCAATAAAGAATATGGGATAATGCAAAGATCGTTAATATAAAGAAGAAATAAAAGGGGACCAGAATAGATCCTTGTGGAACGCCCATCCTTCATCCAGATGATTTTACATTATTAATACTAACTTTCTGGATTCTTTCGTTTAGATATGAGGCAATAAGATCAAGAGCAGTATCCTGTATACCATAATGATAAAGTTTTAATAACAGAGTTTCATTGTCTACACAATCAAAGGCTTTGGATAAATCACAAAACACTCCAATTGCATTTTGTGACTTCTCCCATGCGTCATAAATGTGCTTAAGGAGTGCAGCACCCTTATCTGTAGTAGACTTGCCTTTGGTGAAACCATATTGCTCGCTATGGAAACAATTGTTAATATTTAAGAAAATTGTGAGCTGGTTAAATATTAATTTTTCAAATATTTTACTTAAAGACGGTAAAATAGAGATCGGTCTGTAATTTCCGGGGTCAGATCTATCTCCACTTTTGTAAAGCGGTACTATTTTGCTATATTTCATTAAATCAGGAAAAATACCGGATTCTACACAATTGTTAAAAATTAAAGCAAGATAAGGAGCAATATTAGGTATAATTGTATTAAAAACTTTAACAGACATGACCCATAAGTCACCAGTTTTCTTTAAATTAAGGCTTTTAAAAGTTTTGTTAATTTCTTCACACACAGTCACAGTCTTAAACACAAAAAATTGTCTACAACTAGTTACATGGTTTTTTAGTATTAATACTGCTTCCGAAGAAGATGATGGCAGTGAACGTGTAACTGCAGTAGGTATTTCGGAAAAAAAAAATTGAAAAGTATTTGCCACTTCTAAATCTGAATTTAAAATTACACTATTTACTTTTATATATATATATATATATATATATATATATATATATATATATATATATATATATAAATTCTTTTCTTTTTATGGAAAAGACAAGGCAAACGAGGGTGCGGGTCACCTGATGGTAAGTGACTATCGCCGCCCACGACCCCGTGCAACACCAGAGGAGCCACAGGTGCGTTGCCTGCCTGTAAGGTGGGTTGGGCACCGGAGCCCGGCATTACCCGATGCGAAACGCAGTGGCATAAAGCCACTACTTCATGCCGGTTTTAAATGCCGGGGGTGGTAATGATCCGGTCGAGTCTGCCCATGCGTGTTGCCATTGCTTACGACACCACCAGTACCAGGATGATCCTATTCTAGGCCGGGATCACACGGCTATGTCTGGTCGCGATTTGCAACATATATCATTTCTTATTAATATAACCGAGCCGCCGCGGATGGCCTTCTCTCTAACGAACGAACTTCACAATTTATAATTTTCAATATTAACTATATTGTTACATTTTGAGATCCAGTGCTCAGTTATACACATTATATGTATATTGAATTTTTTTAGAAATAATTCTAGTTCCAGTTCTTTGCCTCCTAGGCCTTGTATATTCTGATGTATAATGTTAAATTTAAATGACCTAGGCGTTGTCTTATTGTCTAGTTTAAACTGGAACTTACATCATTATACTTCATAGAAGTATTACTTGTACAATTTATTTCCTTCGTTATACCATGTACAACGGGGTTTTGTATATTGTATGCTACTAAAGTTGCAATTTGTTTTTTAAAATATAAAGGTAGATACAATGTATCTTCTGTCAACTTACAGCTATTATAAATGATATACGTTCTGTCGAATTATATAATGTCAAGTTCAGGTTATATATATATATATATATATTTATTTTGCTTTTCTGTGAGGGAAGAAGAATATGGAAAAGAGCATAATTATTATATTATGTCAAAGCGGTGTAGATGTATTGCTTTTTTATTTATACGCATGTCTGCTATGTAATAGGATAGTGAGTAGTATTAAAGTAAAAAATCTCCGTTATTAAATTATTTCGTTAAGAGAACCTAGCGTCAAGACGCGTAGGTTCGCGACATTATGTATAATGTGCCGGATTTCAACGCACTTTGCTCATTTTGTTTTTTATTAATAATTTAGGGGACGGAGTGTTTTAACACTAGGTTCCCTACCCTACCCCTACTATTGCTAGATACAGCGTGAAGCTTTAATTTATTTTGATTTAATTTTTTAATAATTATTACTTTCTATGGAGATTTAGTACGAATAAAAAAATCGTTTACTACTTAGCGCTGTCTTTAAGCCGGTACCATAAATAATTTGTTTAAAAACTTCGCCCATAAAATAAATCTCATCTCCTAACAAACTTAGTAGTTTTTATTTAAATTAAGAAAACTTTAATATGCAGCATAAGTAATGTCTCTTTAAAAAGTGGAATATAACATAAAATAATATATTTCACATTTTACGCTACGTTTAAATTTAGAACAGAGATTTTAATAAGAAATATGTATATTACAGCTTCACGGTTTTTTCCAAATAGGCAGAGGGTAACCAAGGGTTAAAACACTCCTTTCCTGCTTGGACGGTGACGTGTCACCGTCCAATTTTCAGCGAAACTCAACGCCATTCAATGTTTAATATGTATAATTTTTATTGTAGATTAGTAACTTAATAAAGTTAACAATTGTTTACGGAGCAGTAGAAGTCCAATTCGAATGTTAGTTTTTCTGATCTAGTCGGATAAATTGCAGCGTTGAATTCTGTCAACGTGTAACAGTATGTACCTTGGGTATAAGTTAAAAATAAATAAATAAATAAAGTAAAATATACATGGCAATACACATAAATAACATAGTTAATTATGAATAATACATACTATATATTTTTAATACCAAATTAATCGAGACGAGTTCGTGTATTGTCGTCCCGAGTGTCGCGACCGTCATTCTGTCTATATAGGTGGTGGTGATGCTGGAAGGCAGCGGTCGAGTCAAACTCTTAAGTACTACGGTATTAATAAATATGATGCACATAAAGACTCGTACCAAGTATATTATAAATATAATATAATAATTCGAAGCCTATGATGGCACGATCTTTTAGAATCGAATTTCTTATAAAGGCAATATATGTGTAGGAGCGACACATATTGGGGATCAAAGTTATCTTTGATCTATATTATAAAATTGAATGTTGCTTGACGTCGCGGAGGCTAACGTGATGGACTTATGCGAACTGTTATAGCAACATTATCAATGTCGTGACTGATGCCGTCTCGCAGTACGCTCGCGGTACGTAAGCTATGCCTGTATGGCGTTGGTCATTGACATATTGTAATACCACTTCTACGACTTGGTATACGATTAGTAGGTGTGTGGTGCTATTTTATGTCCCAGCTCCGGTGTATGTAGTAGTGTCCGCCTACGGTTCGAGACACGACTGTGAGGTGTGTGCCGTGCGTTTATTTAACATATCGGCCGCCTTGCGGTAGTGCGTTCGTTCTAACAACTTATATTGATCTCACAAATCAATCAACATCACGAATCACTATTCTAATACAATCTTAATATAAACAAGCGTAACAAGTACCTTCGGAAATATCACACACAAACGACCCCGAGAGTTCAATAAGACTGTTGCTGCCGCAGTCTGTTAGGAATTCACGGTGTAGGGGCGGGGCGGTGTCCGTACTCTTTCTTCCTTTTATTATAACTAGTTCGCAGTTATAGTGGAGAGGAAGATAGGACGCGCTCTTGGCTTTTCTTCGGATGAGCTTCGAGTTATGACAAAGTTATATTGTCGGGTTTGCAGTTATCTAAATAACTGACACAAGAACAACTTCTGATGGCAAATATCTTATTAAAGCGATACCTTAATACTGTTACCTCTGAATCTCTAAAAGATTTTGGGTTCTTCACGATCACAACTATAAACGGTTCTAACCACTAGACACATCACGAGCCAAGGCATTATTTAATAAATAATATATTTAAAGGTGTTTGGGATATCAGTTACAAACGCTGTTTGGTTGAATTTGGTTGAATAGAAAGCAGATATTTTTAAAATATAGAATACATTAAACGGTGTCAATTTTTGCTTACAATAATTATACAAAAATTAAGAATAATGTTATTATTTATAAAATCTTAAAATACATTATATATATATATATATATATATATATATATATATATATATTAATATGTTATGTATCACAAAAACGTAGAACATTCTATTTGCTTTACAGATGTGCTCCATAAAATCACGTTAATTTGCATAATTTCCAAGAAATTTAAAAAGCAATATACCAAACATAAAAAGATCTGTCAAAGACGTGGACAAAGTATCTTGTTCAGGCGTTCCCAGGAATAACTATATAGCTCTCAACTCAAGTCTTTTTAAACGGCGGTCAAATAAGAATTGATGTAAACATTGAGCTCGACTTGAGGAAGCTGTGCAGAGAGTAATTTCCTTTCGCTAAGAGGACATTTTTGCATTTTCAAATCTCATTTACGCTTGCAGTTTCCTTACTCTAAACAATATATACTATAAGTATTCTAAAATAATATTTTGTTGGTCAAATATTTATGGAAGTAGACTTTTTTATTTTCACAGTAGTCAACAGTGTCTTAACACTGGGTCCGCTCTGCGAAACCAGCTATGGGACTACTATATTTCAAACATTTAATGGGCTTGAAAAAGAATAAAGTAGGTACTTGTGTATTGTGGTATTTAAAGACCACTATGTACTCCTATATGCTAAAATCAATAATAGACCATTGAAGATCATCGAAGACCATTCCATTCAGTGAGATCTGGTCTGGGTCTTTAAGGCTGTATCTGTGTCTGTGCGTGTGTGTCTCTGTGTGTGTGTGTGTATCAAAAAATTTTTTTTACTGAAACCTGCACATAGTAGAGTAGGCAGACGGGAGTTGAATAGCGAAACTGAACGCCGCGCTTTGCCTCAATTTTTTGGCAATCGAACGGAACGCTTGTGGTCAAGACGACACCACTGACTTCATAAAATTATGATTTTATTTAATAGAAATCTAAGGATACAAGATGTGCTATATATAAGCATTTGTAATTTCTAAACCTAGTCAGATAAAGCAGCGTTAAGTTCCGCCATCGGAGATTATCTCCGATAAATTCCTATTCTACAAAAGTGCTAGATGAGGTAATCACGTAAAGTAGTTATTGTTATTACCTTACCTACATAGCTTGTTGATAGGTATTTCGGGACGTTGTCACAGATAAAATTAATTCAAAACAATATGACGTTTTGATCAAGAACTCTATATTTTAATTGGATTCGAAAATGGAACACAATTATAAATCAACAGCAACTAGGCAATGAAGTGGGCGATATTTATAGCAGGTATACAATGGAAAAATACTATTTATTAGAGAAATAAATTTAGAAATGTTTACCGTAAAAATTTAAACCTTTTTTAGCTTCACTTTAGAGATAACGGAGCGCCAAGCGCTACAGTATCTGCATACTCTTTGGCCTCGTCCACTGTCACCAAAGTCTTTGCATACACTCTACATAAAAATACTTAATGTAAATATATACCATACGATTTATTTTCTCAAAAGAAATTTACCTAGAAGAAAAAAACTAAATTTCAGCGTGAATGGTCAATACGAACATTTTGTGCCCACACACAACAAAATGTGCCACGCCACAAAACAAAATCTTTAAAAGTAAGCCGTTAAAAGGGCTGTATTGAATCCATTGTTCCAATTTATCTTTTTGTTTCATTCTGTATTGAGGCGTAAAAAATATTGAACCCCGTTTGATCATTCGACGCACGTATAGGCCGATAATGAGCCGTCGAGTCTATCCTATCAACCTCCACCCGCCCATATGCCCTTTATTTCTGTACACTCTTACAGATGTTGATTCTGACGAGACGAGGACGTGCTTGGATCATTTCTGGATACGGGGTAAGAGGGGCTATCAGGGTTTTTTACACAATTAATTACAGTTTTCCTTGTACAGTGTTCGGGTTTGATTATTTATAATAAATAAACGTATGAAATTGATTATTTGTTGAATCTACTTCTATATTAATATTATAAGTCTGAAAAGTTTGTTTAGTTAAACGCGGTAGACTCAAAAACTATACATTCGAAATAAATTTGAAATAATTTTATTTTGGATACTTCATTGGTTGAGAAAAGCTATTTGGTATATTACATGACGTTAATCATTTGTATGTTACTTAATTGTTTCCATTTGACCTCCATTGACTCAGGTAATTGGATATGTTTAGAGAATTAATGATGAAAGAATGAATATTACTTATTACAGTAACAGAATTAGTGTATTTTTGTAGATACATTGGCCCAGTTACCGCCCAATTTCGAGATATTGCGTGTTGAGTGGCCGAATTCAAATCTACATTTTATCTTGTAATGAAAATAATTCATTCCACGAGTGGGAGTTGAACCGACAACCATCGCGTTAACAGTCAAACATCGTGCCGCTACATCACGTTGACCTCACTAAACATACACAAGTGTATAATGTCACTACTAATGAATAAAACTCACACTTATGTAACATTGACTTTTTCTTTTATTAGACGCTAAGTTACTTACATGACTGACTGACTGTTTAAATTGAACTTTAGAATAAATGTATTTTAATAACAGTGAGAGCTTAACTATATTACAACTGTATTTTTGTATTAGTTACTTTAAAATAAAAACATTTTAATTTAAGGAGTACTACTGAAAAGTCTAAAGCCTCAGTAAAGTTTCTATTTTTGGAAATTAATCAAATTTCTTAGAAAAGCTACCGTTGTCCGTTAAGACAGATAACATTTGTTTGAAATAATATTGAAGAAGAATATAGTGCCAATACAATGTTTATCTTTGATTTTAAATATTTATATTTGTATACATTTTGGACTTCGCTCTTATGCTAAGTAACGGAACTCGACCTACTACGCCACGACCACCTTCATATTATCAAATTAAACTGTTGACTTCTATTTCGCTAAAAACTACCAACTTCAACAGTAGACAATAAGTGAAATAATAGATAAATTAGTCCGGCTTCGGCGCACTAGTGTAGTCGTCACCGGCGATACGTCACGGTTAAACGCTATAATGTTACAGTGCCCGGTGCTAATGCCAGGTGCCGTCTTTATTAGGCGACGCTAAATTACAGTCCACGCAAACTATCCACAATTCCGAAGTGCAAACTCATAATTAATTCTCGTTATGATCAGTCGAATAATTTCGTCACTTATTTTGCTTTGGATTTTGATGGAATTTTGTGGAAAAAAGAGGAAATCTTGTGACATTCTGTTTTACGATTACGATTCACAACCGTCATGACTAGTGGATAATTATGACTTCATAATAAGTTAATTAATATGTTATTAATTTTCAAGATTTTTACACATGTATAAATGCAAGTTTTAACTGGTGCTTGAATATTTTTTTTTAGGCAGAGGAAGCCTAGTATCAAGTCACCCCGCTCCCCACTTACCCGTAATACCCGATTTAAGATTGACTTTGAAAGTGTTGAAATCTTTTTTGAATTAGGTTTTCGTAGGTTTCGTAATTATGGGGTGGAGAAAGTTTTCTAAAATTACATTGTGTTTTATTTATTGTTAACTACAATAAATAAAACACAATCTAATTTTAGAACCGGTTTAACATCATTAATAATAGGACCTTGAATAAGTTCTCGCTGTTTTTTGAAAGATGGCGTTGCGGCACTCTGTGCATGGAATTTCGTACGGTATCGAATCACCAAAGTAGTACTATATGTAACCTCAAATTATAGTAGAATAGTATTTACTACAGTGTCAACTACATATTTATTTTCTCTTTGTGAAAATGTGTACTTTTGTGCCAAATTAAGTGTTTTTGCGGGGAATTTTATTGCACTGCTTTATTCAGAAAAAATCTGCAGCAGAAGCACACAAAATTCTCGTTGAGACATATGGTGACAATGCTTTGTCGAATACATCGTGCAGAGACTGGTTTAGGCGCTTCAAAAGTAATGATTTTGACCTTGAAGACAAAGAGCGTTCTGGAGCACCGACAAAATTTGAAGACAAAGAATTGGAGGCATTGCTTGAAGAAGATCCATGTCAGATGTTAGTAGAGCTCGGGAAAACGTTGCAAGTAGATGCGTCAATAGTTTCAAAACGTTTAAAAGCGTTAGGAATGATCCAAAAGCAAGGGCATTGGGTGCCGTATGAGTTGAAGCCGAGGGACGTAGAACGACGTTTTCTCATATGTGAATTGTTGCTTCAACGGCAAAAGAGAAAAGGTTTTCAACTTATGCAAGAGCTAACTCGAACGCGCCGTAATAAAAATGAAGACGCCGAAGCTTTTGGTAAACGCCTTCGAGATATGCTCGACACTCTTTTATCTGTAGGTAATCATTGTAATAAAAAGTATTATGAAAACATGGTTATAGAACAGTATACAAGCCAACTAGACTTCCAAATTTCTATAGGTGTACGTCTAGCTAAGCCTACCACGTTAGAGCTAGCCATTGTAGCCGCTAGGCAGGAAGAAGCTAATCTCACATACAATAGATTTAATAATAATTTTAATATGTCAACCTCACAAAGTAAGGTTAAAGAGAATCATAGAAATTTTATTCCATTTCCAAATTCGCAATTTAAGTTTAACAATCCTCCTATGCACGTAAATTCAAACTTTACCCCTAAGCAAAATAATTGCACGCCAGAACAACGTCAACAATGGTATTTCAATCGATGCTACCGTGGAAAAATCGACAGCCCTCAGGTAATTATAGACCGTTTATGAATTATAGAGGTAATATTCCTCAACAACATTTAAATCCACCCCAAAAGGTATCGGATGTAACCATGAGGTCAACTAATAAGCCCAAGAAGCCACAGTTCGAAGTGGAAGAGCTTTTCTACACTGACGAGCCAAAGGAGCAGCAGCTCAATGAGTACTCTCAATATTACACCCCAGGTGAGTATTACGATAATATACCAGACGAGCAGAATACTTATGAACCAGTCAACGAGGAAATAAGTAACCAGCAGGATTTTACGTTAGACATAGATCCACACGTAAAGATTTAATAAAATTAAATAATCAAGACAGAGATCATTTACCCTACATAGAATTACCCGAATTTAAAGGTAAGTTTTTAATTGACACAGGTGCTTCTAGATTATTTCACTAGAAGTTATATTTAATTCTATTTTCCAAAATTGTGTAGAGTATGAACCATTTGAAATAAAAACAGCTCATGCGATAACACATCATAGCCATGTAGTTAACTTACCCTTACCCCCAATCTTTAATATTGATATTGTTCATAAATTCCCTATTTTTGAATTCGATCCTAAATACAAAGGACTAATAAGTTTAGATTTATTAAAATCATTATCCCTATTTATTTCGACTATCCTAAGAAAATTATAAAAGTAGAACCAAAGTGTGAAAAACTTATCAAGTTAAAAACAAATTATACTGACGGATTTTATATTTACGATGACTATGTTTGGTCTAAGGGATTAATATCCCCTGCTGCTACTATTAATGTTATAAACAGAAAATTTTTAACCACAGCTATCAATTCCAATTCAGAAGGACGAATCATATGTAACATATCTAGATTTAAATTAAAATCCTATAACATTATATATAAAAAGGGCAAACAAAATACAAATACCGACGCCCCTTCTAGGACAAAACTATTTCAAAATAGTATAGAATCTTTATCAACCGTGAATTCTAATGATAATAAAGATGACAATTTAATTGACCGAATATTCCAAGACGTAGTTGCAAAAACTAATGAAAACGTCGAACAGGTTCCTCTTGTACCTTGTAATAATAATCATAATAACATGGAGCCTGACAACAATGACATACATAACATTCACACATCAGAGACTGACGAAAAACCTGACCATATGGGTATCAGTACAATTGACCCCGTTAACTTAGTTTCCACTAACCATTCCCAAACAGATAACGAAAATAAAAGTTTACTAATTAAATGTAATGATAATGACAGACAAGCTAAGCAATTTTGCCCTAAAAAAACGCCCAGTTCGAAATATAGAGTAGACAATAGATCAACTAATTCCAAGACATAAGTTAAAAACGTATTTACCAAAGTAAATAATACTGAGAATAAAATAGCCACATTTTTAAAGAACAACATAAGAAAAATACATAAGGTAGGTGAAACAGTCTATGAGCAAGTAGCTAAAACAGCGCTCAGAGATAAAGCCATACCAGACTTCAAAGGTCCGTATAAAATAATAAATTTGCATTATAATAATATAACGGAGATTATAAAAAATAATCCAAATACTAATTCTAATAGAGTTCGTTATAAGTTGCTACGAAGACCTCATCTTGTTTCAGGTCACTCATTACTGGAGCCCTCGTGTTTCAGGTAGGAGCCAAAATAATCATAGACCTTATAGATAATACACATGGAATTTTATTATTGAAAGAAGGTCAAATTCTTAAACAGAATGATACATTTAACCTTGCTTGTACCTATAATATAACTAATTTGCAGTTCACTTTTAAAGAACTTATATCATTATATGCGAGTACTAAAAATGCAGAAGTTAATACTACATCTGAGAGGATACATAAAGCCTACAGAGATCAAATAGAATATAAGTTAGATTTAATTAATAAAAAAATATTGTTTCTTAATCCTACTTCTAGAGTTAAGCGTGGTATTATAAATGGATTAGGTTCAGTAATAAAAGTTATAACAGGAAATTTAGACGCCAACGACGTCATTAGATTTGAAATTGTTCAGTTAATAGTATTCAAAATTAATACAACAGTTAACAGTTCATATAGTACAGAGCATTTCTTAACTTTCATCCTAGAAATTCCTTCCATTGCTCCTGAGATATATGATTATGTACATCTTTATTCCATTCCTGATAAATATAACCTAACAATTATTCCCCAATCCAAGTTCCTTGTACTTGGTAACGAAGGGTACACATACCTAAGCGAAGGATGTAGAAATATATCAGAAGGGTTGCAACTCTGCAAATCACTTGAAATTAAAAGCATAGAGAAGAAATCCGAGGACTGCATGATTGCTCTCATTAAACATCAAAGGGCTAATTGTACGCAAGCACGTATACATTTCAAGCTAGGAAAACTACAAAAGGTCTCAGAGATGTCATGGCTAGCGGATTAGCAAGACACAGAAGTAATAAGGACTCAATGTGGATTAAAACAGGATATCGAAAGATATCAGGAATAGTTCTAATCACCATAACAGACGATTGCATAGTTCAAGTCATGAATACAACTTTAAGAACGCATATTAAAACTATTTCTATTAATGAAGTTATACCACTACCAAAAGAAAACTTACTTTTATAAATGAAGTTTGCTATGAGATACACCTAGAAGATATATCTCTCGATTCCATACATCAACTTGCAAATAGTATTCAATCTCTCGAAGAAAAGGAAGAAATAGATTGGCCTATTATCATGGCTGTTCCCAGCTGGCCTACGATCGTTATATACATTTTATATAATAACTTTTATTATGTGGAAAATCTACAAGCATTTACGCAGAGTCCCGGAGAAAATCAGCAGCGAGGACGCTTCAGGAACCTGCAGGACCAGCTTCCATCTTAAGGAGGGAGGAGTTAACAACGTGTAAAGATACATTCCCCTGACTCCGCACTTGCAGCTCGTGGAAACAAACAATAGAGTTCAATATGTTTGCTGAGGTAACTATTTTCAATAATATAAATTTTTAATTAATATTCTTTGTCTTCAACTTGCTCTGATACAGAAAGGTTCTTTGCAAAATTAAATAAATATTTTTTTTAAAAAGCCTTTTTTTCGCCTGCGTAATTTAACTCTATATGAAAAAAATATTATGGTTCCTTTACATTTCATTCCTGATATGGCCAGCGTTCTACACCGCGTAGCTGTGCGTTGTCTGTCAGTCACTCAGTAACAGCAGAGCCGGATATATCTCAGCGGACTCTCAATAAACATAATATAATAGTAATTACTTCTTTATCGTTTGATGGGTCAAGCATTGTCTGACTTATTACTCAATTAAAATTAGATTATTTAGAATTACTCAATTAAATTATAGAACAAAGGTTACGCCAATCAACATGTAAGGGCTCGCTGTCAAGTGACAAATTAAGAGTAGAGTGATTTTAGGTTTGATATTAGGTTCTCCCTGCTTACCGAAAAATCTGCTATGCCGAAAAATATCTAAAGCTGAAATATAAATAATAATAATAATATTTTTAACATTTTTAAAGTGTTATTCCACAGTTAGGAAAGAAAAATACTTTTTTGAAAACGATTATAGAAAATAGAACGTAGCAGGACTTGAACCCGCCCCTCATGAAAGCTGTCCAAATGCAAAAACACACCAATCCCACTTTCCGAGACCTCGTGTGTTAAGTTGCGGAACTTCACGCCTCACTTTATGTAGAGAGCGGAAAATGAAAATAATTTTAATATAGTCATTGCCCCGAGTGGGCTCCAAACCACAGCCATTTTTCTATTTGGACTGTTCAGAAATATTAATTTAGCAGCACTAACACGCCAGACAGTAAACATTCGCCAAATTGAATTATAAGAGTCGGAGAAAAATAATAGGGAGCTGAGCGGTTCAATAGAGACGGGAAGTACGGCCCTTATAATATAACATTACGGCAACTTTCCGTTTTGGGTGCTGTGAAACAGTTTTTGTGGAATAAAATGAATTTTCTTTTATACTGTTACTCATTGAGTATATAATATGTGTTTATTTACTTATATATAAAAATCCACCGCCGTCATCATCAGTTTCACCATTTAATACGCAATGTCTCGAAAATTGGAAAATGGAGCGTCTTAACCCTACAGCGTGTATTTAAAATAAATCTATATAAATGACGCTAACATGGAATATCAGGTGGTGAAATGATAAAAAATACTTATCAAAGAAAATATAATATTTAAAATATATTATCATAACTTTATTTGTACACCTCAATAGATACACACATCAAATATAATTTTAAAAAATGCATAAAAGGCGGTCTTATGGCTAAGTAGCCATCTCTTCCAGACAACTTTTAGGGCGAAAAGAAGCTGTATATTTATATTTTACTCCGATTTAAATTTCCATCACAATAATCAGGAGCAAAGTTATTATCAAATTTGTTTAATAGGTATTATATTTAAAGTTTTGTAGAAAAAATGCTCACTAAAGCTAAAGTTTTTTTTTTAACGATATTAGCTTTAATATTTAATAATAAAAAGCTACGCTTAGCTTTAATATAAAGATATTCGTAACTTCACCTTTTATCGTATAGCGCCGTGCCAGACAGAAGTCCAAACCTCACACGAGGTTTGGACAGATTGAAATATTGCGAATAGTGTGAAGTAACTTAGCACCGCGTTTTATCTTTCGAAGCGACGAAATTAATATATTTTAATTTAATTAAATACTCTTAAATATTTTAATTAAATACTTATTCCCCCGAGAGTTAATTGAATCTACAAAAATCGCTCTTAAAGCCCACTAAAATTATTTTTTTCATTTCACGAAAAACTAATAATAATAATAATTCAAAAATTTTGGGCAATAAACGTTTAAAGTTTTCACATAACGACTTCTACAAATTCTCTATCCAACAAGAACGTTATCTCCGCACCGATATTCATTTATCAGGCTAATCACTGAATCGACACCTACAAATCCCTCGGAACTTAAACATAACAATGGGTTTTGCGAATTGAGTTGTGAAACTAACACAATTCAAACTTAATAAATCTGCTAAACAGCGCTGTTAACGAGGACCTACTAAATAGGCTAACTTTCATTTAGATAAGGCCGTCGTGGCACAACGGTAGTAGTGTTTGACTGTAAACGAGACGGCTACGGATTCGACTCCCACTCGGCAAATTAAATTATTTTCTCGCTCTGGTATCAACGCATAGCATGGTGTGTAGCTCCACTATTCGATACGCAGTTTTTCAAAAATTAAGTGGAAAGCGGGAAACAGAGTGTCTTTACATGAGATCCCAATCCTGTTATACAAAAAAAAAACAAAGTACGCTAAAAAGGAGCTCGAATCAAATTATTTGTGATGTCCGATGGATGTTTACGACTTTCTTAACATTTTGCGATGGGTTTCTTTTTTATTTCGCTAGAATAGTTACTGTATGTGGACGTTTTCTGCTTCAGTGGTAACGGCCTACTTTTATACTAGTTAGTAACTGTTGTATGGAGTTCGGCCGGACCTGGCCGGTCCTGTATATTCTATCATATCCTCCTAATATTATAAATGTGAAGTTTATAAAGATTGACGTCTATTCCGCACAAAAACTACTGAACGGACTTAGATGAAATTTTACCAAAACAGGTTATATATCAGAGTAGCACATATGTACAATTTACGTAAAGATTTGTATAATTTTACTATAATATAGCAATAGAATGTGTCACATTTGGTCGCTGGTTTTTCAATAAAAAATATAATATTATACAGCATTGGTCGTTATATAATTTTATTATTTTATGCCAAGCCTCATTCCATATCGTGTGTGTTAAGCTTATTACTGCGTCACTGACAGTCGATGCACAGCCAGAACGACGCGGCGTAAAACGCTAAAATTTAACATGTAGAGTTCTTAAGAGGGGGTGTTGTAGAGCACTAAGAAAGGATATCCCAAAATTGGTACAGAAACAAAGTTGCAGACTATAATTCCTACAGAGATAAAGAGTTTTCTATCTATAACCAACTTGAACTTTTAAGATGATCTCAAGCCATTTAAATAGATAAAAATGTACCATATCATCATGTAATCATTATTATTTATTATATGTACCTAAAACAATAGCACTAACATAACAAATATTTCAAGAAACACAGCAATATCCAACAAACACCAAACTAAAAAAAGCAAGGTCAAACAAGATAAGCCACTCCAATACTGGAAAATCTTGGAAAACTGGCAAACATTAGTTATAAAATTCACTGGAGGACAATAAAACTGAGAAAACTACCAACGTTTGTGAAAGAAGTAACGATAACTCAACTGAATTGAAAATCCCGAAGCAAACTGAACAGGTACGAGAACATTGGAAATATGGGGTGGAACGTCAGCTACAGTGGCTAGTATCAGGGTCGTGTGTCAGACACCGTGCGCTGCGTGTAGTCGTGGGACGGTGTTTGTTTTAAATGATAAATATTTATTTAGATTATATTTGAGGTTATTTTTTAAGTAAATAAGTTTAGCTATATTGTTGTTTAGTATTAAAAAGTAATATTTTACAGAGAAAATTAAAGCAATATTTCACTGTTCTTTCAATATTGTATACTGACGATCTCAATGTCCTGCTTTATATAACGTGAACAAAAAAATGTGTGTATATTAGACATCGCGACATTTGACGATTCGATTTCCACGAGGAAGAATCAATTATGTTCATTTCCTCGGTAACAAGACAAAGCGTAGCGTTACGTCACTAAACACCCAACGTCTCGAAAATTTGGCGGTAAATAGGGTACAAAATGTTTTAAAAGAAGGTTCCGTCTGCTTATTCCTAATATAAGCGAGATACAGCGTAAATCTTAAAAAATATATACTATACTAGCGGACCCGGACGCGGTTTCGTCCGCTTGAACTATACGAATATGCTTATTAAATATATTTATGATTAGGATTTATGATAGGATTGGAAAATATAAGCCTAAATGACCATAATAATCCGAAAAAACATAATAAGTAGAGACAATTCTTATTATTAGAAAAAATATCTAACTAATTTAAATAAACAAAAATAATAAGTAAACGTAACCAAAGTAAAATATTAATAAAAAAAAAAACTAAACAAAACCAGCTATTATTTTATCAACATTATTAAAGTAAAATAAATATTTAAAAGTATTAACATTAAATGTATTGTCATATGTTTTTGCAAGTGCATGTGGTTTTTTACATAATACTCAAATACAATAAAAAATAACATATATTTTTTGTCTTTGCATGTCTGTCTTTCTATTTCCCCGAGCTAATGTCCAGAACAACTGAACTGATTTTTTTGGACTTTCAATGATCGATTTTACTGATTTATCCGGGAAAAATCTTTTTCTACGTTTTTCTTGCGCGCGTACATAGATACTATATGAAATAACTAAACTTCTTTCTATATTAAATTCGATAATTTTTGCGAGCAATACCAAATAAAATCCTAAAAAACTAAAACTATTAACTATAAAGATTTATTAAGTGTATAACAACGGTACAGATAATGTAACTGAAATAACCGACCATTCTTTCCTTAATACCTAAATAATATACTGATGCCGCGCAGGGCCGAAACTTACACCACACCAAGAAATTAATAAAAATCTCACTAATCTACTACTCGAATAAACGAAGAACCAAAGAAAAATATAATTTAATAATAAACAGAAAATAACCACATAAAAATTAACAGTAGATTCAAAATGTATAAAAATTTACAAAATCGTCAACGTCGTTTTTTAAAGACAATATTTTTGTAAATCATAGTTTTTATGTCTCACGAAGTTGAGTCAGCGCACGCCATGTAAGCGTTCAGAAAGCTCATTTTGGGTGACCTTTTCTTAAAACGACATAACTTCTTGTTGCCTAGCAACGGTTGTTATTAATATGGCAGATTAAATGACATGTCAAATTGAAAAGTATTTTAATATCTTAGTATATATCGAGAATATTACAAATATGAGAAAAAAAAGTAACCTATGTTCATCCGAAGACCCTCAAGTATCTCTATATGAGTATTTTATCACAATTGAATTAGCGGTTTGACCCTGATTGCGTAAAAGACAGACAGACAGAGTTACTTTCGAATTTATAATATAAGCATGGATGTATAAACATTCCTCAAGTGTAATTTTGACCCACAAATATTGTATATTATCTGTGTTTGGAATAACTCTTATTAGGCCTAAAATTCGTAACTATCTCTCCAGTTTGATTAGACCACATTAGACGTAGGATTAAGTACCTCAAAAGGAAAAAAGACGGAACCCTTATAAGATCACTTTGGTCCATCTGTCAAAATTATTTATCTTAAGATCGCGTAGAGATATCAAACTGCGATTAATATCAAATGTACAGGTCTACGGCCCCACAGAGCACAAAAAAATCAAGCTTCTAAATCAACGCAATCAAAGATACGAGCATTTAAGCATCGGCTTTGCTGCATGTTGGTAGAATGATAATAGATATATAAAAGAGACCAAAAATTGAAAATTTATATTTATATTACAGATAAAAGTTATTACAAATATATAAATATAGATCATTCTCTACAAAATCAGTGCATACACTCGCAAACTTAAGTTTGTCAACGTTTTTAAAGTGTACTTACTGTTTACCTGCAATCCTGAAATTGATACAGAAGCCTCGGTGGACGAGTCCGACTCACACTTGACTGATTTTTTACTTAAGTTAAATGAATGTCCATGCCCTGGACCATACCCTGGACCACCTGCAGAGAGTCAGGGTTTTGGACCAGTCTGGAAAATACGTCTCCTGACCAGAATGAGATCACAGCTTTATTCTGGAATATGGTATAAAAGGGTTGCAGTGTCTAAATTCTAACACACCAGAAAAAGTCCCATTTTCACAAAGGTACAAACGTATCACCAAAAAAATTTCAATAAAACCAAATCAAATTAAGCGATAACCCAAATTGTATGTTTTTAGCAAGCACATTTCGAAAACACGTATTCCAAATTAGCTAAAGTAAATTAAACTAGCTTATGATGCCTGAATAATATAAGATTATTTACGGTTATCATACAGCACTATAATATTTTTATTATAGTTAGTATATTTTAAAAAAATAAGATAAATAACATAACGTTTTAAAAATCTGAGCAAAACAAGCGTATAAAATATTTGATAATTAAATAATGTAGTGTGTTTTTATCATCATCATTAACATAATTAAAAGAAAAACCGGATAAAAATTAAACTACCGCAGCCAAAGTCTCCGTTCTCCACGACGGAGGTTGCAAGTTTTCAACTCAAAAAAAACCATCTTGTTGAAACAAAACTGCTGACCCTACAGTCATTGAAACAAATATTAACTATAACTAACTTCACGCTTTATCACTAGCGGGGTAGAAGGAGAGAACGGAGCGCCAAACGCTACGAAACAAATATTTTAACCAAAAAATCCAATGCGAAACCTTCGCATTCATCCTGGAGAATTGTGAAACTTAATCGGGGTATCCCTTCAACGTTGGCTGGTGTCCAACAAAATTCAGCCATATCAGTGCTTACACGATAATTTTCCTTACATAAATATAAATAAAGTCGGTTATTGTATACATAATATTGCCTAATTGTACTGACCACCAATCTAACACCGCTACTTTTATTTTATGTATTGTTTCCAATGGAACGAAAATTGTATGGTTATTGTCGTTTTTATGGAAGGAAAGGGCATTACCGATATCTAGTTACGAATGTTTTGATATTATATGAAAATATCCGTATACTAAATTAATAATAAGCCATTGTGACGCAGTGGGGCGAAGACTGACTGTAACCGCTGTCGTGGGTTTAATCCCTGCTCGGCGGAATGAACGACTGATTTCTCGGATCGTGTAAAACAAATTGCCGCGTTGAGTACCGTCACTTAGTACGCAATATGTAAAATTCTAAATTCTGGTGTCTGATGTTTTTCATAAGACGAGACTTCGAATCCTACTGACGTAAAGAAAACACTTTTTAGTTTCACGATATATCCCGCATATGACAAGGTAGACCATAGTAGCCTAGTGCTAAAACACTCCGTTCCCATTATGATACTTCTGTTCCTTACTACAAAAAGTGATAAAGAAGCCTTTTAACTACCAACTGTAACTGTACTACTGTAAAAAAGATACCAAATGTTTCAACTTAACAATACTTATGTCTTCTAGCTCGCATCACATCTGTCCCGTGTCTACATACTACAGGCGGTATAAGCGTAGCAAGCGTAGCGTCAGTTAAGCCTTTGATGCAGACGCTTAATGTCACAAATCGTTGCAATTTACTCCTAATGCTAATGCATTTGTAGCTTTAATAACGGCATTCTTTATTCTTTTGATGGATTTATGGAATAGTTGAAAGAAATTGTATATATATCTGTTGCAGATTCAATCCTCGCTTGTAAATTTATAAACAAGATTTCACCTGAGACTTCGCCTGAGACAACGTGAGTTGTATACGTCATGTATATTTTCTATGTACTCGAGGTAACTTTGACTTAAGTCAGTTCCTGTTCCCTTACGAACTTTAGGTAACCCTCTCTAGTCCACTTATTCAACAACTAACCAACCTATTAACCCTACATGCTAAATTTCGGCGTCCTTCGCTTTGATGTACTTATTAAAAAATATTTTTATCTTTGCTGCATTTAGTAAGATATGCAGATCGAACTTCGTACTCTGCCTTTCCGCCCGAATTGTGGAAATTATTATTAAAAAAAAATATATATTAACCAATTATTTTTATTTCCTCGAGTTGGTATCGAAATCAACTTTAAAACCATTGCATATTAAAATATTTTATTTTTTTTTATAGTCAAACATTATCCCACCGCTCGATGGCCTCTGTTTTGTTTAGTCCTCTTAAAATATTTTGAAATCTTTTAAGACAGTCGTGGAACAGCGTCTAACTGTCAACACGACAGTTGCGTATTCGACAACCACACGAGAGAATTAAATATTGAAATTTTCCTAAGTCTGATAAGCAGATACAGCGCTATCTTAAGTTCCACCACTGACGCAAAGTGAATAGCGATGTGTCTCAACACTAGCTAGCCCATGCATAGGGTAAGCTAAAAAAAATCTTTTAACACGCAATATCATTTTAAATTCAGGAAAACCTGAAAAATACGAAGTCCGGCCACATTGAAGCGACAAAACTCCAACAACACAATAGGCGGTAGCTCACTGCAATTTTGGGCGCGTGTCACTCAACTCCGTTTGATGTGGCGTAATTAAACAATGGCTTTGCCGAGGCTTTATAACGTATGGCACTGGTTTTTCCTGTATCCATGTATTGGTGTTACCTTTTTTATACTAAATGGGTGAATAACAAGGTTTTATTTTGTATTGATAAAATAACATATTCACGTTTTTCCTTATAGTATGGAATGGAGAGGTATTGTAGAGTTAAGACACTCCGTTTATCACTTCGAACCCAACTTAAGTAATCATATCTCAATTACTACCAAAATAATTATTATTTACGATTTTTAGGAAATGATTCCTAATTGTAAAACAAGTCCGTGTCGTCACGAATACGTGATTATATCAGTCCTTTGATATGGTATCATTAAATATACTATTATTAACCTTATTGGTCCTGTAAAAAGATTTAATTACAGTCCGCTGTACTATAACAAGAGAAACATTAATCATTACTCAACATGCTTTATCTCGAATTCGGGTAGAAAGTGGTCAACTAATTATTTTGTCTATTTCAAAGGTATCATTGTCACAAATAATTAAATATGTATTTGTATAAAATTGATTTTAAAAAAAAGTCCCGCTGAATTTCTTGCACCGGTTCTTCTTGGATCTTCAAGTTCAAAATATTGTTACAAAACATTTAAGTAGGTTTGGGAGTGTTGGGAGAAACTATGCAAGAATTTCTAGAAATTCTTACGGAAAGGAGGAAAAAATGGATTTCCATTTTACAATTAAAAGTCCAAGCAAACAAAGTCACTTTGTAACTGATATCCCAAACACCTTTAAATATATTATTTATTAAATAATACCTTGGCTCATGATGTGTCTAGTGGTTAGAACCGTTTATAGTTGAAGAACCAAAATCTTTTAGAGATTCAGAGATAACAGTATTAAGAATTTTATATTATGCCATTAGAAGGTATCGCTTTAATAACATATTTGCCATCAGAAGTTGTTCTTGTGTCAGTAATTTAGATAACTGGAAACTCGACAATATGACATTGTCATAACTCGAAGCTCGTCCGAGGAACTCCTCTATAACTGCGAACGTTAACGTTATAGTAAAAGGAAGAAAGAGTACGGACACCGCCCCGCCCCTGCACCGTGAATTCCGACCAGACCGCGGCCGCAACAGTCTTATTGAACTCTCGGGGACGTTTGTGTGTGATCTTTCCGAAGGTACTTGTTACGCTTGTTTATATTAAGATTGCATTAGAATAGTGATTCGTGATGTTGATTGATTTGTGAGATAAGTCGTTAGAACGAACGTACTACCGCTAGGCGGTCGATATGTTGAATAAACGCACGGCACACACCTCACAGTCGTGTCTCGAACCGTAGGCGGACACTACTACATACACCAGAGTTCCAGGACATAAAATAGCACCACACACCCGTATGAGACAGGCGGACACTACTACAT